>JAGDQP010013489.1:0-38534 GCA_022664845.1 Lepisma saccharinum
TTTTTTCCAAGGCGTGTGGGTCTAGAACGGTGCCCACCCAGCATCGTGATGCAATTGGGGAGCTACTATGAATCACAAAGATAGTGGCAATCACAGTGAGAACTTCAGCTCTCCTCTCCCAACCCGTCTGGTCAGCGTGGGAGCAGTAGACTAACTTCTCCCCCCAGGGAGTGGATCGAATATGGCTGTGATTTATATATATAGAACAAACCAGAAGATACATACAGACAAGGTCTACTGAATATTTGAGACACATCAAAAGAAATAAATAAAAATCAGATATTGCTACGTAAAACTGGTATCAGGTTTGTTAAAGCAGCGTTATGCAAAAACAGAAAAGACTGATACACAAAATAACTTAGAGTAAGTGTTAAATAGTGTATCAATTGAAAGAAATAAGTATTGGCAAAATGATTTTAGGTCAATGAAGAGTTCATGAATCGACCATAGTTAACGATATGATAATGGATGATTTTAAGAAGGATTTGAAGACCGGTTGCACTTCATCATCCTAGTCCACTTGAAGCACAGAGCAGTAGAAACATATTTCATTTTTAATAAAAGCTGCAAGCATATTTTTTTTTCTAGTTATATTAGTAAGAAAGAAATTAATTATTAATGAATATGATACATTAGATAATTAAAAAAAATAATAGCTATCTACTTTTTAAAAAATGTTATTACTATTAATTAATTATATACAAGAAGAAGGTATTAATATACCAATCAACCGTACCCATAGTCTCTTGCTGTATTTCTACCTTGTATGTAGGGTTATCATAGGCAGATTCGGATTTTCTTTGTGAGATGGCGGCCTTGGCTTGTCCTTGTTTGCGTACGATGATCATGAGAAGAATCAAAATGGCGACAATAGCCAAGGCAGCTATAATAGCAACAGCCACGAGAGCACCATAATAATCACTATTTTCTGTAATTTCGGCATTTGGCTGTGCTTCTAATTTGCCTGTAAAGAAAATTAATTAAGAACACAATGAATTATATGCAAAAGGCAGAAGTTTAAAAGGTTATACATGAAAAGTACACAAGTTCATGACGCTTAGACCAGATAAAAAATATATAATTTATTATTAACAGTAATGTTAAAAACAAAATCAACCACCATTTTTGAAGTTTAGTTTCAATTATGCGATATGATGATAAAATGGCGGCATTGTTACGGCATAATTATGAAGTCAATAAGGCTAAAATTGAGAAAGGATATTTGAAGTATTTTTTTTTTATCGAAGTCAATTTAAGCTATTAAATTTCTCTGTTAACGTAATTTAATATTTCCAAAGTCCAGTACAATGAGTTAATTTAAATGACATATAGAATATGTAATTTTGTTATAAATAATTTAGAAATATTTGGTATTTAAATCTTAGATACTAAACAAATATTTGCGTCACACTTGCAAAAAAAAAAAAATAAAAAAAAATGCGATAGCACACGTATAAGTATAAAACTTGCCATGAGAAGTGTAAACATTTCCACACGTTTGCAGCGAAATTCATAGATAGAGCTTGTAAAATATAAAACAAACTTACACGACATAAATATAACAATCTTTGAGGTTAATGTAAAGTAACAATCTCCATCAAAAGATGGCAGCACTCTCTCCGTATATGTCTAATGTATTTTTATCGTTGCACGAAATTTCAATGCTGCTCCTACAAATTCAAGCCTACAGAGTTCAAACTTTCAGGGAAGAAAGTTCATAACCAATTCAAGAGTTTGATTAATGCCTTTTTTTATTTTCGTTTTTATTCATTGTTGAAAATCGCTTGATTGTTGTTGTGAATATCAAAACCTCTATAACAATGAAGCTCTTTCAACAATGAACGGAAAAGAAAATTAAAAATCGGCATTGATCGAACTCTTGAATTGGTTATGAACTTTCTTCCCTGAAAGTTTGAACTCTCTAGACTTGAATTTGTAGAAGCAGCATTGAAATTTCGTGCAACGATAAAAATACATGATATATATATGGAGATAGTGCTGCCATCTTTTTTTGGAGATCGTTGCTTTACATTAACCTTAAACCTTGTTTCCATAATGTTGAACACAGTTTATTGCTTATTAGGGTATACATAACTACTGAGCGAAAAGTAGAATCCGCACAACAGTTGCGTCACTGTAATAATGCCCTCTACACAGCGTCCGGTTTGTACAATTTCCAGAGAGACGGATTTTTTTTTCGAGAACGTAGAATATTGTATTTTATATTTGTTCATATCCCAGGCTTGGAGGATATTTTGAAAACAGAGCAAGGGAATATTTTTGCAGAGAGGGGATAAAATCCCAACCATCCCCGCTAGACATCGAACACTGCCTCTACAAACTCACCACATAACAAACTGATCACCTTCTTAAGTACATTGGGAGATCATCCTATCACTTCCTTTCCACCAATCACGACCATCCTATCATTAAGAATTCACTTTTGTGTCTCTACCTTATTAAAATGGAGCGATAGAATCTCCATACGATGTATTTCTCCGGTTTCGATAAAATCCACCCTTTGGGCCTTTACCTGTCATTTAATTTGATATCTGTCAAAAGTCATTGGCATTCGCAATTAACCATCACTTTCTTCCTCTCATTAAACATTTACTTTACTATATTTATGATTGACAGAGTGTCACATAAACAAGTTTCGCAACGTACGAATTTTATTGTTAACAGTGCTCGAAGTGGGTTAGAAAAGGAAAGAGTACGCTTGCAGAAGTCGACTAGAAAAGGTAAGAGTACGCTTGCACCTAGTGGTGGCGATTGCCCATTGAAAGTAAAGGTAATCAGTTCCCATTACTAAAAAGTAGAGGGTACGCCAAAACCAAAATTAAAAAAAAGGTAAGGCACGGCGTACCGCCTCGTGCCCCCAACTTCGAGCACTGATTGTCACGGAATTGAATAGTTTAGTATTAAAAGCAAAGCAATCCCTTTTAAGTTGTCTTGCCAAGCCGACACTGTTAACGTCATTGCCGAACTATGACGTCATTTGTGACGATGCCGCCTAACTTTGAGCTTCTATAGCTCCGTCACTACATATGCTTAGAAATGTCTTGAACGGAAATTTTTCCCTTGTTTTGATGTCAATAATCACCTCCGGAAGTATGCGCCATTATTTCAGGGTCACCCTGTATATTATTATGTTTTTATTACATTTCAGTCGCCGTGGCTCAGACAGTAGTGCGTCTGACTACGAATTGGGCGGCCCGGGTTCAAATCCCGGCTAGGACACTGGAGACTTTTCTCGCAGTGTTCCCAGAGTGTCCTTGGTGCTGCTGATCACTTTGGGAAGGTAAAGGCGGTCGGGCGTGGGACTGACCACCGCACCTTGTAGTGATCCCCCCGCACCATCAGGTGATGGCCCTCTCCCCTTCTTTTTTGTGTGTTTCCTTTTTCTTCTTTTTTGGAAGCTCCGTTGGTTCAGAGACGAAGGTGATATTTTTCTTTAGCCGACATCGGCTCAGTTCAAAGGGTTTTAATTCGTTCAGGTGTAAAGATGCCGACCCTATCCTATTATCTCTTTCATTATTGAAATGGCGGGATTTTATTCTTTGTTGTTCTCTTCTTTTATTACTTAGTTATTCTTTGAGTATTTTATTGTCTTATATTCTTCATTAATTTTCTTTCATTCTAATTTTCATAAACAAACTTTAAGCTTTGATTGTTGAATTTATTTCGCTGTGTTAGTTGACCCATGCCTCGTCCTCTTTTTTGTTTCCGGTTAAATTCTCACCTCTGATTGGCTAGTTGCCGATAGAGACAGTTCAATATGGTCGACGAATAGTGTAGGTTGCGATATTAACGGCTGCGTTAGAGAATTGCATATAAAGTCTAATTATAATGCAACCTGACATTTTTAAAATTTACAAATATTAAAGCAGCCTCTACAATTGGAGAAAAACATATAGCAGCTGGCTTCTTCGACCTCAGCAAATTGTAGGTGAAACATATTGTATCCTGCAGTTAGGCGTTTCATCTTTCATATTAGCCAGTTACAGTAGACCACTAAAATAGCGTTTGAGTTCTAGATATTTTCTCGTCGATTCTTCGATTGCTTTTTCTTTTGTGCCTCTTAAAGTTTTCTTTCTTTCTTCTTCTGCATGTGTTTAATGTGCATGGGCTCGGAGAATGCAGATTTGGGAAGCTGATTGCTGTTTTGAGTACAGTTTCTTGCGGGATGTTCTCGCCGAAGTCTCCCCCTTTTTTTCCTTGGGGGTCTTTTTCTTCGTGTTTTAATCTTCTGCTACTCGCCAACTTGGCACTTCTTTTCGGACTTCTTCCATGCATGCTGCGTGTATTGTCTTCGTTGGATACTATGCTGAAGCAAGGCATCGAAGGGTAGGTATCCGCCTTGTCTTCAGGTCCGATAGCCGTTCTTTTGTTCTTTTTGTGCCCTCTCCTGTGGCCTAATGTAGGTTTTTCTCCCGGGTAGGTTTTGCCACGTTATATGAAGTTTTGGGTAATTCCCCTTTCGACAACAGGGCGCCACTGGTCCCCTGTCTGCTTTTGTGTCTTTCTAACTTCGGGGAGAGAGTCGGACATTACAACCTCGCTTCGTACCGTAGGTTGAAAATATGTAGAGCGCTACCTCAACATCCCCATGCGCCGTTCACAGTACGTGCGTATCGCACAGGGGATAGCTTTACCTTTTTTCTTTTACATTTCAGTGGTAGTATAGTGTATTGCCCTGTCAGCAATAAAGTCATGTTTAGTAACAAGCATGCCATGTAACAGCCAACAAGTTTCCAAAATATACCCTATTAGTACTTTAGTTAGGTCCGGTTCTGATCTTTAATTGACAGGTTTAATAAACGCAGGCGTTGCTACAGAAATAAAACGTTCTCAGTGGCTGCGAAATAATTAAGAAAAAAAAATCGGGAGAAAAATAGTTAAAAGGATGGTTAATGTGACTGTTTAATGCTAAGAGTGTTTAAATAGACCTACCTTGTTCAGATGATCCAACAGCAGGTGCCTGTCCGGCTTTTGTAATAAAATCTTTTACATTACTTTTCTTGATTTTACCGTTTGTTAAATATGCTTCCAGCCATATTCGGTACCTGAAACAATAAAAATTTAGAATTACAACACATATTCCAGAATACACTGAACTCTTTAACTATCCATCAGCAAATAATCCGTGCATCTTCGAAAAGAAGAAAGATAAAAAAAAAGACTTTTTTCAAATGATCTATTTGGAAATTACTTACAGACGCACAAAATCTTCACACACAAATAAAAAAGGTGGCAAACTTACGGACCGATGCACAAAATATTCTCACACAAATCGAAAAGGTGGCAAACTTACGGACAGATACACAGAAGCTTCATACACAAATAGAAAAGGTGGCAAACTTACAGATGCACACAAACTTTACGCACAAATAAAAAAAGGTGGTAAACTTACGGATTGATGCACACAAACTTCACACACAAATAAAAAAATGGTGGCAGTCTCTCGCCAAGGGCGTAGGCACAGTAAAGAACAGGAAAAAATGATAGAAAGAAGTGGTGATGAGGACGGCTATGCCGCCATATCTAAATATGCACCTGCTTATACCCTCTACAATCAAAGGTTTAGTTCAGAATACTTGGAAATGTTCAGACACTTAGGTTTATAGCTACAGGTTAATATGTACCTGGGTACACAAGTACAAGAACTGTACCTAGGTACTCAGACCTCATTGGTTATACTTCACCGAACTTCACTTTTCAAAGAGTAGGTTGAAAGAAGATTTTATTATCCGTTTTTCTTCAACTCCACTACCTCTAATAGTGATCCAGTTTTGTTACATATGGCGGAAGCTCACTTCCGATTAATAACTCTATGTTTATTTTGTATCTACTAATTTTACATAAGAATCTTAATTTATTTTCTTTATTTGTGATGTGTAATAAGAATGTGGCTACACTTTGGAGTGGATATGAAATCTCAGGGATGTTTTAGTGCCTTGTAGTGTGAAGCTTGAAGAAGAAGGTGGCTTCATTAGTAGCGTAATGTGCGGCAAGTTGGATTGATAAGTGCTAGAAATAGTCCATGTATTCGTGAAGACCAAGGTCGTACATGAACTCACAAGTGCTACAAATCAACCGTCACATTCACGTGTCTAATAGTCCAGACGTAACTTGAGTAGATTTCGATATGTTCACTAAACTCAAACAACACACGAGTGCACAACGATTTTCCTCCCTAAAGGACTCTTCTGCAGCTGTTACCCAACACGTTTGATAGCTTAACAAATATGGAGACCTAGCTAGAATCCTTGACTTTTCGAAAGGTCAAACGCCGACATTGAAAAGCAAGGAGATTACACAGAAGGACTGATGAGAGATAACAAGCACCTAGGACATTTCTGGTATGTGTATTTTTCGTCTTCCTAACTGATTCTTTACCCCTCTTATACCTTTAGAAAGCCTTTCATCAAGTTCTTGTAACCTCCTCCCTTCCTTCGCCAATTAGTGTTTCTTTCCGACACCTTTAGTCATTTTCCCGTCACTAGAACCTGGCCACTCTGTTATCTGGGCGTCAGTTGGGAAAATCCGCTACCTAGCACCAGTCCTCTCTGTCCGTTTTCTGTCCTATTATGTGAACACGCCTTTGGCGAAACATTGCCTCATTTTTATTGTGTTTGTGAAGTTCCATGAACCCCATATTTTTGTATTCGGAAATGTAAGTATTTTTTGTTTCTACCTGTATTTTATCATCTTATATAATATATGAAATGATCTTCCTATATTATAAGATGAATTTGTTAATAAACTGAAATACCTTGTTCCTGGTTTGAGATCATCAATCAACGTTTTTGCTGTAGACTCTCTTTTGGCCAGTTTAAAGCTGTTGAAATCTTCTCTGCCAGAATCACTCTGATAAATTGCTCGGAAGATGTTTACATATTTGTCCTCAGGATACGGCACTCCAGTCCACGTTAGTTCCACAGATGTTGACTTTATATTATTAATATCCATTGTGATTTCAAATCCATACGGATCTGTAAGTAATAAAGAGTGATGGTTAATAACAGTGCAGAAATTGAAGCACTTTGAAGTGGCGGGTTCGTCTAGTAATTGAGCTGTTTGGTAATCCCTTTGTTCCATAATGATCTTATACCTTCTGTTATTCTATTTTCATACATTTAGTGTATGCAATAAAAAAAACTTTATTAAAACATCAAAATTAGAAATATAAATGACAAATATTATTGTATCATTCAGGGTTCCCACTCATTTGCCAAGATAAAATTCCCTAGCTTTTCCAGGTCAGTACTCAGAAATTTCCAGGTACCCCATTTTGTATATATATATATTTCATAATTCCATGGGAAAATAAAGATCATAGTTGCATGAAAATAAAGAAAATACATCAGAGTATTTCACTGTATTCTTTTCTTAAATTGCTTCATGGTTGGCCCACTAGCTTCCAAGTAATTTCAAAAACGATCTAACATTAAATGCCTGCTGTAGCTAAATGAACTTCAAACAAAAAGCTATCGAATTCCCTGACTTTTCCAGGTTTTCAGACATTTTTAGTGAAATTCCCTGACTTTTCCAGGACTTTTTAGTGCTAAGCTAGATTCCCTGACTTTTCCAGGTGAATGGGAACCCTGATCATTATGTTACTTTATATTCTGAACGTATTCTTTTTTTTAATATATCTTCTAGAATATATATTACGATATTATGTACAAAGTTTAAACAGTAGGACGAAGCCAATAGTAATTTATATATATCTATCTACAATAATAATTTACGAACATTCATCTTAAGAGGCTTTGGTGTATTCATTTCCTATTTTCAATTTTAAAAAATACCGTATAGATCAAGAATAATATTATAATATAATAACCACCAGCGTTACAGACCGATAGGTCCTGAGCTTGCCCCAACGCCATCTGTCCGCGCTTGATGGAACAGCGTTCACCTCGGTGACGGCAGTGTGGTCAGTTCTGCGCGTCACCTAGCCACGAACAGGCGTATTTGAGACTTTCTAGACCGAGTGTGGCCGTCACGTCTTTATTCACGTGACTGCCCAGTTTTCCTCACGACGCTGGGTGGACGCCGAAAAGTGGGACTCCAGCCGGGACCACGTGGGACTCTAACCACTAGACTATGGAACCCCCCAAGAAGAATATATATTTTTTTTAGCAGAGATATTTGAAGGTCCGTAAATTACGATGTCATTGCCCAAGACTTCTAATTTCTCTACACTAAGCGATCTCCTTGCTTGCTTGCGTCATTATTCAGTTGTATAGTTCAGTCTGACGAAGTAGCTGGTACACTTCCGAAACTGTAACACTGTAGTTTCTATTTGTGGTTATTGAAGTATAGTCGGCGTTGTCAAAAAAACTGTTTTCTTTATTTACATTACAGGCATTTTTTGTTCTTCTTGGCTATGATAATATTGGAAACATTTCGTTTCTTGCAAATTTATCATTAACAACACTGCTAAGATGTAACGATGCAACGACAATATTTCCTAAACATACACACCATAAATGGCGGAGAGAATACTTTTGAAGGTCGCTAAATCTACAAACTCATGAGAAACTCTCCATGAACCCAACTGATAAATAGGAATGAATGAAATATCATCTGTTGTCTAAAGCTTTCTAGAAAACAGAGGATGCTAACCAATAAACAATGGCAGAAAACAGATTAGATATCTTCAAAGTTACACTTGCAATAGAAGTGCCAGTTTCTTCAGAGCCCAAGATCTGGCTGATATCAAAGATGATTAAGAAGAAACACTTAATCAAAATATAAAGAATATACCAAAAAATTATTAAACCAGGTAAAATGTAATTATTGTGTTCCATGTTTAAAATGTAAAGATGAAAGAAATGCACTTAAAAGTATATTGGAGATTATATCATCGTTATTAGACAGATTTCTTTGACACCTACGTGAGGCTGCTGTTTTAGTTCATTCATTCATTTCGTAGCTTTGTTTGGCATTTCATTCTTGGTTTGTTCACCATATTGAAAAAAAAGAAACATGCAATTAAACAAAACACTGTGAAAGGGGATTTCTTGAAATTGGGGGGAAAAACAAGTTCTAATTTGTACAACGAGAAACAATTTTCTTAGAAAATGAGAAATTAGCATTTTCATTTAATTCAAAATGAAAAGATACCACGTTGGAAATAAGATTGGTGATCTCGTTTTCAAGTCTCCATGTTCTTATTTTCAATTAAAATGAAAATGCTGTTTTATTATTTCTAAGAAAATTGTTTCTCCTTAAAATAAGAATTTCTGTTTCAATTTTAAGAAGTAATTTTGAACTCTTGATTCAATTTTATGCATTTAAAATAAATTACAACTCCTTTTTTTTTTCAACAAGCTTACGTCATAAGAATAATCTAAGCACATGTTTGAAATCAGCACATCGAATAACACGTTAGCCAATGTTTTAACACTCAGTTCATTTCTAACCCTACTCCTCTGTATAAAGTCGTAAGAGTGATCTGCTTTGTGCCGTGGAAATTCACAATACCTCTAACCAATAACATTTCTTCAGCTTCTTACCAACAATCGTTGGTCTTAAAATCCAAGAAGTATGTTCATTAATGACTTCTCTGGATGTTTAGGAATCGTACAAAATTTTTCTCTAGCATCCATCAGTTGGCTATGATTGATAACTTATGCAGAACAGAAAGTTTACCTAAGAAATCTCGTTCTTTTGACATGAAATTATGCTCATAAATTATCCTATTAATGCACACGATCTTCGACAATCCAACACATCATTTCAAGGAAGTACTATCATTCACCGCTTTTAATTTACTTGATTGACCATTTTCCAAGTCTGTCAGTGACCTCTCTCTCTTATTATGACTTCAAATTGTCTACTAGTCATTATTAATCACACTGGATTAATTTCCAGCATACTAAACAACGAAATCTAACACGCCGGATGGTAAGATATCTGAAATCCTGACTCTTCAAAGATGCTGGAGATGTTATTTATTGTTCGACGATACTGAAAAGTCACTGCTATAAAAGAACTGCCTTCTGATAGGTTCAGATTCCATTTCACTAATTAGAATATTGTGATTATTTCAGTTTTATTTTATTTTACTTTCGGAATGATTTAATATCATTCATCAAGCTCTTAACAAGTCTCCCCTCCTAGAAAGCACAAAGGCAATGAGGTTCTGGGTAAGTATCTAGAGGTGCCCGAGAAATTCCCCCTCCCAGAAAGCACAAAGGCAATGACGTTCCGGGTAAGTATCTAGAGGTGCCTGGGAAATTCCCCCTCCTAGAAAGCACAAAGGCAATGACGTTCCGGGTAAGTATCTAGAGGTGCCTGGGAAATTTCCCCCTCCTAGAAAGCACAAAGGCAATGACGTTCTGGGTAAGTATCTAGAGGTGCCTGGGAATTTCCCCCCTCCTAGAAAGCACAAAGGCAATGACGTTCTGGGTAAGTATCTAGAGGTGCCTGGGAATTTCCCCCCTCCTAGAAAGCACAAAGGCAATGACGTTCTGGGTAAGTATCTAGAAGTGCCTCGGAATTTCCCCCTTTCCCCCTTCAATTACCACACTGGCTAATAATAATAATGAGTCGCCACACAACATTATTAAGGATAGCACACATATTGCGAAATTACACGCTTAACACACGCACTGAATAGCATATCAAATGACAATGTTTCACTTTTTTTTTAATCATGAAAAATAGGACGCAATGAATAACTGAAGTCACTTACCAATCTCTGCAGCTGTCGTAACGTGGATAGCATGTTCTGACAAGAGTTCAGTAGTTTGATTTGGGAATGGTATAAAGAATATTCCTATCTCATATTGCGTACTGGGTTTCAGATTTTCTATCATGTACGTGGTGACTGCACGATGAATAAGAGGAGTTGCAGCATAGACCTGAAAATACAAGAATACGAAATCAATGAAACAGAGAATGTAAATTACAAAGTAGATAGATAGTATCTATTCGTGAAACATAAATGTCAACCGAAAGGCTCTAAAACATTGTTCATATTATTAAGTTATGTAACGTATGTTACATTACTTTCTTTGTACACTAGGTTTTAGTCTATAGCCAATCCTATAATAAACTGTGCTGGTTCTAA
Organism: Lepisma saccharinum; assembly: GCA_022664845.1. Lineage (NCBI taxonomy): Eukaryota > Metazoa > Arthropoda > Insecta > Zygentoma > Lepismatidae > Lepisma > Lepisma saccharinum. The sequence continues at coordinate 11,087 of JAGDQP010013489.1, forward strand.
TACCTTTGCGATTTTACTTCAAATTTTCGATCGTTCCATACCATCATCATCATCATCATGGATTAGGACCCATTAGTCCATGGTCAATTCTCCGAATATTGACCTCTGTCTTGTGTGTTCTTTAGGTTCCAATACCCTTGAGAGTGTACGTGATTTTATCTTCCTGTGTAATTCGTTTCTACTTAGCCTGTTCCTTACGGAAGCTTTGAACCCTGTTCCCCAATATTGAACTGTGCCTTAAATTATATCTCCAAGTTAATTGCATACAAATTGTGCTTAAAAGCGAGTAGTATAAAATTAACTACGTTTCTCATTTCCTTATTTGCATGTTGAAAACAGATTTAATTTTGAACTATATTTCAACGAACATTTAGTTTCGTTAATAGGGCGTAAATGCGAAGTATTTTCAACTATGACATAGATTTCGCTTTATATACGTTTCTCTAAGGCGACATAGTACAGTACACTTATTGAGAAATAAAATTTAATAGCGCAGCGATGGTCAAAGAGTTAAAGAAGGAAAAATGCACATAACAAAGAAAGAAAGAAAGTAACTATTCTTTATTCTTATTCTTACATGATGATGAAATGACGTTCTGGATTTGTGGCACTGCGTTCTAGACTGTCTGTTACTACAAATACCGTAAAAGAGTAGTAAGTCTCAAGATGGATCCATGGATGAAGGGATAAGGCGACGAGCTACCAACGACGAGTGTGGAACGTAACCTAATTCGAACCCTGCAGCAGTGGATGGATAATTTACTGTTGAAAAATTAACACTGAATATCGCGATAAAAGCAACGGACAAAATAAAATGTGTATACCAATAGACAGAAACCATGCTCTGTTTTGGCCGACTGAACCCGTTTTCAACTTGTTTCTTCTCAACCGTTATTCAACGTCGAATAAACCGTTGAACAGGCGGACATTTCGGCACATTTAGTACGTTAACATAACGTTTCGGTACTAACGTTTAATTCACGTATTTTCAACGTATGTGTGCTATTGGGGATGATGATACTATGGGACCATCGAAACTTTAAACATAAAAGAAATATCTCCTCGGGGATAGCATTATAGTATCTGCCCTGACTAAGAATAACATAAGGATTTAACCTGGATAGCACTTTCGTTGGCAGTCTTACCTTTCCTTCCACTTCCTTGTAACGAAGTTGTACCCCATCTATAAACTGAAGCTCAAAGTCTGTGAATTTCCTCCATGTTACATGCACCCATGTGGAGTTGACTGCAGTAACAGACAGATCAGCATTCACTGGTATCTGCGGTGGTAACGTCGTCACAGGTGTTGCTGAAAATACATAAAGAAAAGACTTTGAATTAACGAAACCACCCACTAACAGGTGTAAACCATTAATATGGCTGAAATCAAGATAAGAAAAATTCGAACTATGCATCTGTACTTTGACATGCAGGAATCCTATTTACCAATTACAATTGACCTAATTCTTCCTACTTATCAATTACAATAGGTCTAATTCTTCCTATTTACCAATTACAATAGGTCTAATTCTTCCTACTTACCAATTACAATAGGTCTAATTCTTCCTACTTACCAATTACAATAGGTCTAATTCTTCCTACTTACCAATTACAATAGGTCTAATTCTTCCTACTTACCAATTACAGTAGGTCTAATTCTTTCTACTTACCAATTACAATAGGTCTAATTCTTTCTACTTACCAATTACAGTAGGTCTAATTCTTCCTAATTACCAATTACAATAGGTCTAATTCTTCCTATTTACCAATTACAATAGGTCTAATTCATCCCATTTACCAATTACAATATGTCTAATTCTTACTATTTATAGACTACATTTTAATGCAATTGATTTTGTTTTAAATCTGAAGAAATGAGTAGAATGCAAAATTACAGTACCGTTTTTCTACAACGAAAAAATAAAACTGTCAAAAGGAACGAAAAAAACAAACCCTTAGGTACGTATAAAACGCAAATCTAACGCGCTTCACAGGTATGACTTAAGAAATAGACCTGGACAAACCTACTGCAAGGATAATATCCAATCCTTAACGAAATAAGGCTAATAAAAGGCTTCACATAGATAACGTAGACGCGCTTGCTATTAGGGAGGGAAGTGGTGGAACTAGAATCTTTAAGCAAAGCAATTATTATTTCAGTACCTGTGGAACAATTCTTACTCGTCATTTACAACTCAGTTGACGTCATACACCAGCCAAGCATAAATTTGTCCTTCAGTTGCATCTTACCTGTACAGTCTTCCCATCATAAGTTGTCTACATATAACGTTTCCACTACCACACAGAACAGAAAACATTCAATAACGTTAAAGGAACGTAGTGTTTTTGCCAGAATTCGAAGCATTAATTCAAAACCATAAAAACATTCTCTAAAATATTACTGAACATAACAAAGAACGTTACTCAAAAATATTTAACAGTACGTTAACTTCGTGATTTTAACTGAAATTATGGTGTTCATACTTCGTCGAATCGCAGTTAGGTATAATCTTCTTTTATGCGCTTTTAGTACACAGAATATATAACAGAGAAATGGATGGCCTATACTCTTAAATGTCCAGGAATTTCTTCCTGGCATCAGGGTTGTGCTGGACGGGGCTCGCGCGAGCCCTTTTGTTAAATATTTATATTTATTCCGAGCCCTTCGTTAAATTATTTAGAGCATATTCCTGCCTGCCATCGAAAATAGTTACTAAGTTCACTGTTCACCGCTTAATAATTTTTCTTGAAGATTTCGGTACATCAAAACACTGACGTTGATTCAGCAGTTTACGATAGCTGAAACAAATCAGTCATGAAATTGAATTTGCCAAAGTCCTTGCGAAAATAAGTTATTGAGCTGTTCAGTATTTATTGTAAGTAAGTCTTAGCTACACTTTCATTTATAGTTATAAATATCCACTCACCTGGTTCATGGGTTCGCACAGTAAGTATGCGACTACTAGGTGAGTTCTGAATATCTCTCATGATCACTGTCACTTTGACTTTGTAGGTGGTGTCAGGTTTCAACTCGGTCAAATGATATTCCAAAGTAGGACTAGTGATTAAGTCATCTCGCAGAACGAACATACGATGATCCCATGTCTGAAGATCGTCATTTCTAAAAGTACAAAAAGCTTTATCAATGATTTTGTTTTCTCAGATAAATAAATTTAAAAAAACACACTTTATTCAAGGATATGAAAGATTAACTGTGACTGGCTCAACATCTTAATAATAAATAAATAAAAATTACTAAATTAATAAACTCAAATAAATAAGTAAATAAATAAAATTCACTAAATAAATAAACACAAATAAATAAATAAAAGAAGTAAGTAAATACAAATAAATAAGTAAATAAATAAAAATAATGAAATAAATAAATACAAATAAATAAGTAAATAAATAAAAATAATGAAATAAATAAATACAAATAAATAAGTAAATAAAAATAACTAAACACATAAATAAAAATAAAGAAATAAATAAAATTAAAACAAGTGTCTTTCCTTCCTAAATGGTAAAAAGTCACATAAGACTTGTAAAATGCAGGTTCCAAATACAGTCTAGCCACAACGCAAAAGGTTAATTTACGTTTTGATTTTAACAGAATTTAATCTTCTTTTGTTAGTCATTTGTGATGTAAATTTCTAAACAAAATAAACCTTTTAGCGCTTTCTTGGCGATTGAAATTATATATAAAGATATGGAGAAGAATTCAGGAGTCACCGTGGCTCAAACGGTAGGGCGCCCGGGTTTCAAATCCTGACCAGGACACTGGAGATTTATCTTCAATACTCCCATACCTGGCGCTCTGAGATACACGCAGCCTTCTATCAAATTCAGTACCAGAGTGTTCTTAGTATTCCTGGACACCTTGGGAACGTAAAGGCGGTCGAGCGTGGGACTGACCACTCCACCTCACTTCTACCTCCACATCCTTTATGCGTCGTGCACAGCGCGTGTAACAGCACACAGGAGATCTTTGACTGAGAAGAGGGCGTTACTATCTTTCTACGATAGTGGGGCTCGTGAAATTTCAGTAGAGGAAAACAGAAATTAACTTTCACAGACCAAAGTTCGTTTCGTCCTTCATAATGAGTACAATTAGTTTTAAGAAAAAAAAAAATAGTAAACTCAGGATTGTGTGCAGACAGTATTGGGACATTATTCTGTCCCAAAAGTGTCTGCAGACAATCCTGAGTTTACTATTGATATTTTGTTAAGTCTAATTGTATTCATTATTGAAGGACGAAACGAACTTTGGGCTGTGAAAGTTAATTCCTGTTTTCCTCTACTGAAATTTGAGTAATTCACGTAGAATGAAAAGGGCGGGAAAACCCACTTGGATTGGGCCTTAACCTTCTAGCTCGGCGTTTTTCAACCTTTTTAAATTCGAGGACTACTAATATGACTGAAACATTTCTATGGAGCGCTAAGTTGTGTCGGCATGGACCATTAAGTTGTATGGACCTAGTTAAAAAAAAACTGTGTGGGTTTAACTGACATTTGCGGCATAGTATGCTATTTTTAACATAATAAATACTGGAACATGTTTTGAATACCTACAGAAACACAATAAATTAATAGAAATTAAATATTAAAGTGAATTATCACTTAGCACTACATTTTTGAGTCTGGCTGCGGATCACCTGTCCCATCTTCGCCAACGACAAGTTGAGAAACGCTTCTCTAGCTCAAGATAGATTTCAATTCCAAATATGATGACAGTTGACCCATAATATAAGGATATTCAAACAATATAATATCCAGGTATCAAGAAAACTAGGTATGAAATACGGGGTACATTATCTGGTAAACATCTTATTTTATTTATTTATTAGAAGTTAGCACGGATTCAGCAAACGAAATTTTACAGCATGCTTGTAAAAATGTGATGATAATAATAATAATAACAAAAACGGTTATACAGTAAGAAATTAGATCAGTTTTTTTTATTTATTCCACATTTTTACAACAATTCTTTAGACATTTTCTTTTATTGAGGCAAAAATCTGGTGGCAAAGGAAGAGTATTGTAAAAATGTGACAATCTGTAGGAAAAAAAATACTAATGACGGTGAATTGGTAGTACCAGATTCACTGAAAAAGTTGTAACTCAAGAATGAAATACAATAAATTGAACAGAAGAAGGAAATCTGAAAAATACTGTAAGAGAATACGAGGTCACGGAAGAAATATAAAGTCGCTTAGCACCGAGCACAGCATGTTTATACTTAGTTCAGAAGCATCTAACTTCATGATTAACATCAAGAAAGTTGAAATTGAAAATATAAAGAATGGTTATTCTTCTGGTAATACTTTATGGTTGCGAAAGCTGTACGACTCTGACAGATTAATACAAATTGCGAGTGTTTAAAAATAATGTCTTGAGAAAGATATATGAGCCGAAAAGGGACGAGTTGTCTGAAGAACAGAGGAGATTGAATAATGAAATCAGGCAGATAAGACTGCAAGACTATGTAGCTCGGATGGGGTAAAAAGGAAGATTATATTCCATAGTGATTTGGAAACCCAGGGACGAGGTGTCGTTAAGAGTAGGGATGGCTATACGAATCTGGATATGAGAAATCCGGATCTGCGAATATCCGAATCCGGGTTTCAGATATCTAAATATTCGGATCCCAATCCGAGTTTTGGATATCTGGGGCATTCACACATCATCGTAGGCTTTCCTAATTTGTATTTTAAACAATTTTGTTGGCTACCAAACGATAAGTCTTCTTTCGGTTTTTTTACTCTTTATTTTGGAGTGTTGAGAGGGGAGAGCAGGATCAGAGAGGGGGGGGGGAGAGAAAGAATACATTACTGAGTTGTACATTGATTGCAAGACTAGTGTTTTCGAAACCAGTCATATAATATTCTGTCACTAATATATAAGTGACAAAAGGAAAACAAATAATCGACAGCACCTTCTTGTCACTTCTAACCTCACCTTCTTCCATCACCAACCAACTGTGACGTGGTTATCAATAACTACGCAATAAACATTGCGTTTTTAGAAAAAATAAAGGACGTTAAGAATGTTCCTATCAACTAACTTTGTACAAGAAAGCTATAACAATCAAATACATAACTATCTCTACAAAATATATTTTTTGGATTTTCAGATACATTGAATTCAATGGCTTAATTTTTGGCCTTTTGTCATTTTCACCTCAGGCCGGGATGACGTAGGCAGAGAATGGGAAAGGTTTTGGTCAGGGCCTTTCATAAATTACCATCCCGGCATCGCAGTTTCAGATGCATCATAATAACGATGTCCGAATACTGGATATTTGAATCTGCGACCGAAATCGCACGAATCCATTGGATAGGATATCCGAAACCCCGAAGATCCGAATTTCGAATATCTGGATCCTTTTGGATCCGAATCTGGCCATCCCTAGTTACGAGGAAAACATTAGAAGGGATCTTGGAGAGTCAGGACTCATTTTCAAGCTCGCTTGCGATTTGGGTGAATAGCCAATTGAAATACGTGTTACAACAGGTAATAAAACTACACCACGAAACATCACGTATGTCAATTAGCGACTTACCCTAATCACAAGCAACGCAAGCGAGCTTGAAAATGAGCCCTTATGTGTTCAGGGCAAAAACTTATGTTTATTACTGCAGTGATGAACTTGAGAGTACCATAAATCATTGTTAGTTAGTTTTCTTTGTTCCGTTTTTATTTTAACAACAATATGAACTAAATAAAGCAATTCAAAATTACTCACTGCAAATCAGAGGTGTAGCTGATTTCCACATGGCCATGCAATCCCACGAAGATTGGAGGAAGAGAGAACACAATACGAACAGTGCTTTCATCCACAGCTTGCAGTGCTTGAATGCCTACCTCATTGGCTGAAAAATAAAATAAAATAATTCATAAACAAAACGTACGAAATTTTAAAACTTCTCGAAATCACTATCGTAACAAGAATGTACTAAGTCATAGAACATATATTTTCAACTATTTATAACTTTTAAGCAGGTACTCTGGAAGTGTTCCCAAATAAGGGGGAGGATGTCATCTCCTAAATTCTTGAACACCCCCTAACTAAAATGTTATGGGTTAAAATTGATCAGTGATGCACTTCTATAGAAAATAAGTGCCCTGCTGGTACTACATCCTGCTTTGTACAAAATCCCCTCTAGATATGTAAATAGGATCTGCCCGGATGACACGCACCAGTAAAATCGATAGAAACCCTACAAACGTGAAATTTAGCGTATAAGGTGAATCTGGAATGAAAAAAACTTTGTTCATTGTGAGAGAAACAGAGCCATAGCACGAAACATTTTTAACCACGCCCTACGCCGCTCAATTCGGATAACAACAACGGCGCATCAAACGGTACAACGGCACAATCAAGAAGGCAAAATGGTGGATTCGGATACTTAATCCACGAACAAATCATAGATGAATTAAAAGAGATAGCGAATTCTCTCCATTTCTTTCATTTCCTCTACCCAGTGTTAGACCCGCTTGACATTAAAAGACCATTTATGTTACGATAAATCATAGTGCTAACAAAAATGCTACCGTGTCAGAGCAAAAATGCTACAAAAGGGCATGATTAATTCCATAATGATTTTGACGGAATATACGCTGAGAAAAATTCAACATTTTAACGTAGCATAAATGCTTTCGTGTCAAGCGGGCTTTAGTCCAACCAAACTACGAATAATACATTGCTGGTATGCTATAATTGTTTCTATATTCAATTTGGAAACAGAAAAGCATGGAGTGTAAGCTAAGTACTTGATACTTCTCATTATGCTTCCGCAATAGATTAGAACTGTAAGTACTGCGCATGACTTTACTATCATTACCTTATTTCTAGTTCTGATGGACTGACACCAGATGGCATCAAAGCAACTGACGGATTGGGAATTCGAATTATTTTATCTATGAATGACTCTCGTAGATGAAGGACCAATCCTAACTGTATCCTTCGTCCCTTTCCTTTTGCTGGAAAAACGAAGACAAGGAAAGGAACCTTCTGGAAGGACACTACAGAGGAAGCATCTTGGACACAATATAAGTTATATCGGGACTAAAATGTTTTGTACAACTGATCCTTAAGCTATTACAACCAGAAATGAATTTAGTGAGACGTTCATGATAGTCGAAACCCCTCGAAATTCTGATGCCTATGTAAAAATTAGTACAATTTTCAGCGTAACAATGTACATTTTATATGTATAACTACCTCGAACATCCTCGCCCCTGACCCGGAAGCTCTGGGTTGTTAACAGCTTTATTTCACACAAATAAAACAAGGTAATTGAACTATTTACTTTGAGCTTAGAATTATACAACATACTATACGGTAGTGTTTTATCATGCTATAATAGTATACAGCAGGCACTTACCCAGAAGCTGGTTTCGGGGGGGGGGGGGTCTAGCGCCTTCCAGGGGGTCCGGATACTGTCAGGTTGTGAATTTTCGTAAAATGCATATTATTTGACCAAAAAATAATACTAATATCACAAAAAAGCTGAATTTCGGGGCGGGGGTGGCACGGACCTCCTTCTGCGTACATCCTTGCTATGCAATCAGTCTTCCACATCGACTGATTCAATCAACAGAAAAAATAAAAACTTGAATTTCCCGCTTGCATCCATACGAATGAGGTCATATGCAAGGCCGCCTTTCCATGTGCGTATTAGCCGCGTGCTTTACTTACGATTTGACTGAGTAGCCAATATAAATACGTGAACACACATTTCTATTAGCTACACAGCCATATCGCAAGTGAAGCACGCAGCTGGCGCTTACATGAAAAGGCAACCTAAACGTCATTGAAAAAAATGTAACGTTGCTACTGACTTACAGGTCGTGGGCAGCCAGAGATCTAAACTGGGTCAAATCAAGTTTAAGTGGAAGGTCTAGTGGACCCTAGGAACGTGCTACTAGATATATACAAGGTGTGTGAAGCCATGTATAGGCCTATACACATTTTATAATTACGTGAATCAGTTTCTACTAAAAATAACAAAAAATTATGTAGTTAAATTAGATATACTCCATCGGATGGCGATAGTTGGGACTTTTCGTACTGACCATAAGTGAGCTATCCAAACCGGAAGTTGATTTGGAGAATTTTCTAAAACGGAACATACCAATTTTATAATCAAACTCGGAGTAGGTCTATACATAAAAAAAAGAGGAAACTTTTGTTCGGAAAGGACTAGTTAACAGGTCCATCCCATCAGAGGCGGCGTTTGGGGGTGGCAACTGGGGCAACCGCCCCAGACCCCGCGCTTAGGGAGGCCCCGCGTTCCGAGTTGATATTTTTCTTACTCAATGATATAAAAGTTGATTTGTAAAAAAAAGTTTACAAATAAACTAGTTTGTATAGTTTCCATGCGAAATGGAAATGAATAAAGAAGCAGTTGTAATTAGCAATGCAGTTTTTAAAATATATTGTACTTTCTTTAAATAAATTATGTCGGATTTTTTTTTTCATAAGAAACCGTTGTTCATTAAAAAAGATAGATAATATTTAGTAATAAATAGGGTTAGGAATGAAAGGAAGAAGTGAGAGGAAGCATTTAGGGGGAAGTTGCTTACTGCTTTATCGGCTTTAGATGTAACATTTCGGCGCTCAGCGATTTTTACTTGTACTTTGGCCCCGAGAGGTCATTATTGCCCTAGGCCCCGCGCTCACCTAACGCCGCCTCTGCATCCCATGCTCTACTGTCTTGAGGTTAGTATAAGTTATAAATGGTAAGAAGTAACTGCCTATGAAATAAATATTATTTACAACCATCTGCGCTCTAATACACAAGAAAGACAAAAAAAAAAGAAACTCTTAATATTGTGTAGCCATAGAGTGGGTCAGTTATCTACACCATTGCGGGTTCGTTTGAATATCTCTATTGATCTTGGAATGATTGTGAAAGTGTAAGATGAAATAAAATTAATTATATGGGCGGTAGTAGCATTATGGCTTACGCCCGTCCCGTTTGAAAGTGTAAGGTAATCGGGATTTCAAACCGAGTGGCGGGGAGACTTGAACGGAGTGCTTTGAACCCCACTTGAACACGGTGAACCAATGGTGGTTTGCCATTGCCTTCCTTCGGATTAAGATGACGTCCTAAGGCCATAACCGATGACAGCACATATAATGAAAGTAGTGTGACTCTGTAAATGGAGAAAGCTAGTCCAATGGAAAGGACCTACCGCTTTCAAGGTCACAAGACGAAACCGTGCTAGATAAATTTACGTCACTAAACTCAAACCTGAAACAGTTTGTCTCTATCTGCTTTGGGAAAGATGCAAGCGTGAAATCTTCGAATGGAGAATACTAAATAAACAAAAAGGACCTGTCCCTTACCAGAAAAAACATGGACGCACAAATGCAGATCGCTGAACTGCAATACAAAACCAGTTTCTCTATGCCAGGAAGGTCAATTTTAGATTTCTCAGGAATCGGGGGAATATTGAAAGATTGCTATTCCTCGTCTGGGGATGGAGGGGGGGGGGGAGGTTGCTCGCCCCCTTAAGAAATGACTGAAAGAATACTGCTTACAGCTAGAAGGCATGTGCACTTTGCTATGGTTGTGTAAGAGAATATATGTAAGGGAGTGGCCAAAGCTTCTATTAAAGTATTCCAGTATTCGTCCAGTCTACTATTTCACTATTCGTCCAGTGGGACTAACGATAACCACTGAAAATCTTTTTCAGAGTGGCCGCTCCATAAGCGCCACTCGAAACTGAGTCGTGAGTGCTTATTCAAATTAATCGACCGTAACAGCTGAACTATGGGGCTGGATAACAGGATTTTCGATATAATATGCATAATAATAATAATACTGCTATATGAGTTGAGTCCAGACCGAAAAGAAATAAACGTAGAGGGGGCAGTAATAGAAACGTCTTAAAATAGCATATAATTACCGAGCCACCGTAGCTGAGTTGTAGAGCATTGGCATAGCATTCGGGAGGTCATGGGTTCGATTCCAGCGGCTGACCATTCTAACTGAGGTTTTTCCTCAATCACACCAGGCAAATACCTGGATGGCACCTTTAACATAGGTCATGGCCGACATCTTCCCGAATCCTTTTCCCTCCCCTATCCCGGCCTGAACCTTAGATGCCTAAAGCCCATAAATAAAATTCGTATTCAGCATATAATTAGATCAACTAACGGAAACGCGAAAATTTGTTCACGTAAACAAATAATGTATTGTAATTTAACCAGTGTTCGTTTTGTTATAAATTACGAATTTTATATTTACTCAATATGCAAAATTTACTTCGCGATGGAACAGGAAACCTGGGACCACATGTTGAGAACCACAAAGATTAATGATTATGGATTGAAGCTAATTAACAGAGAAAAATTGGAATAATCTAAATAGTTAAAGAATACGCGTTGACTATTGTTTGAAAATTATTATTTACTGCCTCCTGTGAAGTAAAGAGGCTTTCAAAAATTGCATCAAATAAGAGTATTATAAGATGCTTTGTTATTTGTGTAGGGTGTCAGCAACAATGCCCTCACTTGACGATCACTGGACATTTCTGCTCCCCCAGACAAGGACTAACTAAAAACCGGATTTTCATGTAACTTGTATCGACAGTACACACATAATAATAACGCGAACCTAATTAAATTAATATAAAACTTCAAGAATATTCAGAATTATTAAAAATACCTACACGTAATAAAATTAAAGCGTTAAAGCAAGATTACGTTTAAAAAAAAAAGTTACGGATACTGCTTGAAATCAGTGAGAACTGACTTACTGGTGTCTAAAATATTTTTGCTGCCATCTAGTGGCAACATTTAAAGCTCAATATAACAACACGTATTTTTTTAATGATCATTTCATGAAAAGAAGTTACTTTTCAGAGAAGCTAAGTGACTTTCATGTTCTTCTAATTGCACTTTGTCCATTTGTCTTTCTTCCGTAACGTAGGGTAGCGCCCTAATCAGAGATTCTGTCAGGATTTTCGGTTGGGGTGGGTAAGACCAAAATTGAAGGAGTTGCAAGGTTTTGATCGATTTTTAACTTCTAAATTAAAAGTTGAGGAACTCGAGAATTTAAAGGGGGTCACCTCACATTGGAGGAGAGGGTCTTGCAGAATCTCTGGCCTCAACTAAAGCTGGTAAATGTCCCCTGTGGATGAGTGGTAACGCTCGCTGCCTTGTAATCAAGGAGTCCTGAGTTCGATTCCCGGTCGGGGGATAAGTTGTTCTGAGCCCACATCCATCCTTAGGACATAATATCTTTATTCGATGGAAGGCAATGACAAACCACGATCGGTTCACTTTGCCCAGAAACCTTCTAGTACAGGACCTGCTTTCGCGCAGAATACCCATCATCATGATTTTAATCCGGTACAAGCAGAAATTTCTCTTATGGCGTTTCCTACTAGCGTCTCAACGCAGAAAGTCATAATTTCGAAAGCTTGAAAAAAACACGATTTAATCAAGTGTGCAATAGAAAAAACACCGTACCTGACTTACCTAACCTCCACGTATCTTTGGTCACTAATTTTATTAAATTTCCTAATGCGTGTAGACCCTATATACACGGGTATAAAAAAGAGAAAGGTTATTTTTCTTAAAAAAAAAAAAAAAAAAAAAAAAAAAAAAAAAAAAAAAAACAGGATTCGATCCCGGGTTCTCCGTATTAGCCTTCCGACACGCTACCAATATACCAAATTGGCAATTGGGAATCACTGCTTGTCGGTTTTATTTACGGTTAAGGAGTAATATTCACAATTTAAAAGGAGTAATGCGCCTGCGCGAGAATGGTCCCGCTTTAATAGGGCTTTCTATTGAGACCCTAGTCATTTCTTGCTCTTTATGCACTGTTTCGCATGAAAGCAAATAAAGATGTTAAAAACTGACTTTAGATTTTGATTGTATTGCCAAAACGTGGAAAGGAGGCGAAGCACTCATTCGCATCTATACAGGGTGTAAGGAAAATATGATTACAAACTTTGGCGGTGAATCCTGACATCGAAATAAGAAAAAAAAAGTCCGTAGAAACATGGATATAGGGTTGGCAACCCTAGGGAAGCTCTCTTGCATTTCTTGCTCTTGAAGATATAGGGTTGGCAACTTGGAGCCCAAAATAGACTCCTTGTAGGCCCTAATAGTAAATGCAATACATATTTCACCACAAATCTTAAACGATGCACTGAAATAAAATTTAGTTTTCGGAATGTAATTTGCATCTATAGGGTCTGCAGTGGATATTAAGAGTTGAAAAAGTGACGCCATCGGGACAACAGTGTTGCCAACCCAGTATATCGTTTAGTTTTTTTTCGAATGGCGCTATATCAGTATAGTAGATGTAGTGATGGTAAACATCATATGCGAAGCACAGAATACAGTGTTGCAAACTGCAAAAGTTTTCCCCTTGTTTCGAAGAAAGGTTGCAATTTTTCATTCTTAACACAGTAAAGCATTCACTCAGTTTGCAACACTGCGTACTGTGCTTCACTTGTTTACCATCACTAGAGAATACCGTATATCCACAGGAAAAAAAAACAACAACGATATACCAGGTTTGTAGCACTGAGGGCGAATCGTGACGAGCGGAAGTCCAAAGTTACTAGACTGGCCCATATAAAAAAATAAAGTTTTTTTTCCCTCTATACAGGCCTCTATAATTGGAGTCGTCTTGACGAGCCAAACGTAGAATGCTTATTTCCACTACTTCCGGTCAACCACTTCCGGTACAGACATATTGTTATCGAAACCTTGAACGGGAGTGAAGTATTCATTACACATACCGCTGTATGATATATAGACTGATTCAATGCATAATGTCTGTGCTTCGGTATATTTCATTATATGCACTTAGCTTCTTTAAGACATGTTAGCTCCTAAGCAATACCAGGTTGACAGAAACTGACTTCAGATTTAATTTCAGTCCACGTTCAACCTAGTGACACTACAACTTTTTCCTGTGTTTTATTTTATCTTACACGCGCTTCTTGGAAATTGAATGGACAATCTCCACTCAGAGTTTTACTGTTTCTTTTATCTTCATTTCTAATTCTCACACCAACGTGGAAATTGACGCTAAAATATTTCTTTCCTTGCTACAAGTATTCAGTATGTTGTTATCGAGCCAGTAAGCGTATATTGTACAAATGTACCTGTATTTGTTTTAAAATAATTAATTGCACAACAGTGAGTCATATGGCACTCACGCCATGAGCAAAATGTCGCTGGTCTAACGTCGAGACTTTAGCGGCAAAATCCGAGCAATGTCGGCCTAAAGACCGGATGTTGCACATAACCCGACATTCTGCTGACTAGGGTGGGCTGACGTCGGGCCGCCAAATCGCCAACTTTCACCCACCAAATTCCCAACTATTACAGCACTTTTTATCAGTTGGCCAAAATAGAGATTTGGTAAATGGTTGCTGTTTATTAGTAAACATGTCTAGTTGGATTTTCTTCATTGCCTTCATGATGATGCATTAATTAGTTTTGTAAATTTTGTAATTACCGGTAGCGGGATTTCAACCTGCAACCTTTCGGTTTGAAGATTGCCATTCTAACTACTAAGCTATGGAGGCATCTTCATGGACTAATACTTTACTATTTATTTTCTGTTACGAAGGCTGTTTCTGATGTAAGGGCACGCGTAGTGACTTGAATTCGATGCTGTAATCGCTGATTGGATTTTGTGTTAAAGCTATGAAGAATGCATCGTTCATTTTTCTCTCCCATCCTGTCCCATCTGGTAATTGACGAGATTGTGAATAGGTGGGTGTGCGGTAAGGTTGTATTACTTTCGGGTTTATGGTCTGCGTTGGAAAATGCGCGGTGTATAGTAGTAGGACCACCTGCTGCTCGTCACCATGGTGCCGTCCAGTTGTCCATCGCCTCTCAAGGCCTATTTGCATATCTACTTTTGCCCAAGAGACGAGATTGAGGCTGTCTCGTCTCGAAAAGTCTTGTTCAGAAAGTGTCTCCTCTCGAAGAACTGTATATTAGATATTACGAGAGTTCTGTCTCGTCTTGTATCCTGAACAACACTAACAACATCCCGTCACGTCGACAGCCACCTTAAATCCATACCTTGAGCCGATCTTGGACGCAACCGTCTACCCAGCTTCTAGCCACCCCTTTGACGGCAGCCGCCACAAATCCAGACGTCGGCCCACCAGCATGTGAATGCTTTTTGTTCATAGTGTAGGTGACACTGCGATCAATAGGAACTTTGCCACTGAGTAAAAGAATCCAGTGTCTCGGTACAGGAAATGTTGACAGAAGTAGCGTTCAGGCTGGTTTTCATGAAAGTTTGAGTTCCTTGCTTTGCGCCCGATTTGGGTGAATAGCCAATTGAAACACGTGTTACACGTAGAACAGATAATAGGGGGCCTTAAAACACGTGTTTAAATTGGCTACTCACCCAAATCGCACGCAAAGCAAGCAACGCAAGCTTTCATGAAACCCAGCCCTTACAGATAAACCTTACCGCACTGCCACCTATGAATTATGGCGTCAAGCACCTGATGGGAGAATAACTATCCTTTGGAAGCAATAGCTAACAGATGATGGATGACCTGCCGGGGATTCGATCAGTGGACTGCAAGAGGAACACAAGTGCACGAAGTTAACTGGGCGACCAAGTTAGGTGTGTAAACGAGTGGTACCAAAGTGTTCACAGAAATTTATTTTCTTTTGTTTTCATTCATCACGTATACACATGCGCAGATTTATTAGTCAAAAGGTCACCGTTACGTTGGTCGAGGACTTAAAAGTCCTCACCATGAACTCTTCCATGTTGGCGGACACCCCACCTCCACTAGAACCTATATCGGTTGACATCGACCACCAATTTCTTCCTACCAATCCAATTGCTGATCCTTTTGCAGGAATAGATTCTCTTAACCACAATGAGATGGCAGTTGCTTCTTCTACCTTGAATAATGACCAACAAATAAGCGGCACTGGTGCACAAACTGTAGTGCAAGGAGTCCGAAATGGCCGACTCAATTATCATTATAAAAATACTAGTTTGGGACCTTATGTAGTTCATGCTACACCTACTAATACTGAAATGTGAATACATCCCAAGTTCTACGGAAAAGCATTTTTTGACAATAAAATTATGGGAATTAAAACCATCACTCCAATTGGTCGGAACCTTCTTAAAGTGACTTTTGCACGTGGCTGTGATGCAAATGCATTTTTAGCGCATCCCCTCTTACTTACTCGAAAATGGCATGCTTATATGCCTACATACGCAGTTACTCGCCAAGGCCTAATTCATAACGTTGAAACTTCTATTTCGGATGAATTTATTTGACAGAATATTCATAGTACTATTCTGTTTTACATGTCCGACGTATATTATGCAAAATTCGCACTCCTACTCAACGTGAACGTGTCCCTAAATCCACCGTTATCCTCACCTTTCAAGGACAACGATTACCATTAGATGTACAACTCTATTTTATTAACTTGCCCGTGGAATCATATATTCCACAGCCAAAGCTCTGTTCCCATTGTTGGAACTATGGCCATCGACCAGCGTTATGCAAGGGTAAATTGCGATGTAAACGGTGCGGACGAGAACATGAAACAGGCACCTGTTATATTTCACCCATTTGCTTAGCTTGCTCTGGTCCATATTACGTGGGCACCTCAACCTGCCCTACTCATCTTCAGCAAGTTAATATCCATAAATATACTGCTCTAAATAATACCACTTATAATGAAGCCAAAAAACGTGTGACTTCGCTTAGCCCTGCTGAACTTCAAACCTTCTCCAATTTCCGTGGTCGGAATCCCGTACATGCCGACATCTCTCATTCTTTGGGTCTCACCTACAGTGGTATCGTTCAGACATCCCCCCAGCGTTCCTCAGCTGAACTTCCAACCTTTAAAATACCCAAACTTACTTCTTACCTTACTGACCAATTGCAACGCGGTAGTTCCCCAACTTCAACCTCCTGAGACTCCCAAACGACCATATCGGGAATTACAGCTCCTGACACTCCCAGTATGCCTAGTGGTTCCCAATCGACTTCACCAGTCTTACAGCGAGGCAAATCGTCTTTTCAATCTTCAGCTTTTCGCCAATCCAAATCTACTGCTAAGTTCACTTCTGGTGGAGTAAATGACATGGAGTGGAGTAAATCCACTCCAAAAAAACTT
Organism: Lepisma saccharinum; assembly: GCA_022664845.1. NCBI lineage: Eukaryota > Metazoa > Arthropoda > Insecta > Zygentoma > Lepismatidae > Lepisma > Lepisma saccharinum. The sequence continues at coordinate 28,242 of JAGDQP010013489.1, forward strand.
TGCCGCAAGGTCCTCTTCCGCCCAAACCCAATACTCGTATCTTAATTCAAACACTTAAAGAACTCCTTATTAAAATCAAACAAACTACTACCCCGGAAAACCCTTCCGACCACCCAAAACCTTCCGCCAAAATGATACATGAACTTTATTCTGATATCGTCAATGTTCTTGAATAACTTATTCACCAATCTCCACACTGGCAACCGAGCCATTAATAATCGTGAACCGATAAATTACATCTCAGTCTCTGGATGGCCATGACCCCCATGACCGATTTCAACTTCACCAGATCATTTCATCTTTGCCCTCATTTATAACCATCACAGCACTAGTGTTTCATCAATGATGGAATGTAGCGGGCTTCATCTATTTTTCATTAGCTCTGCGATGCCCCAGAGCAGAAGATAACACTGCACTCGTCTAACTAACCAACCCTGTGTTTGTGGTATCTTTTGCACTTCACACGGAACAGGCACGACCATCCGTTATTGCGATTACTGGCCTTGCATATGCTTAAGCTGCAGGCGTCAGACAGAGCGAGAGAGAAAGAGCTTTTGGTTCTTGCTACTATCCTACTCGTCCTATATCACTTCTCATATGGAACCCAGTTCTCTTCACACTTTTTCATTGCCCTATAACATTACATCGCCTAACCTGTATCCGTACAAACTCATGTTCCCGTTATTCTGGCAATAGTACCCTAGTTATACTGCTTACTCGTTTCCATAACTTCATGTGGACTTATGTCTTTTTAGGCAACCAGCCCTTTTCGGGGTCTGTGTGACCCGCCATAGAATAGAATAGATGACCTGCTGGTGTAGCGAGTAGAGCGTCCAACCGCTGAGGTGGAGGTAAAGTTCGTTTCCGCTGAGGTGAACATTTTTCTTTTGTATTTTCAACTTCTTACAGAACTCTTACAGAACACATATCATAGAGCGAGCAAAGACGGATTAGGTAAAGTCAAGTTAGATTATTTTATTTCAACAATATTTTCACGTTACACAATTCTCGTTCTTATAGAGCAGTAGGAGTTAGCGAGCGAATACGGTTAGGTAAAGGGAAGTTAGATCTTTTTATCATACGCGATGCAAACACCCAAAACATTATTAGGAACAATAAAGGCTGCTTTTCTTGCTTTCCTTGCGATTTTGGTGAATAGCAAATTAAAACACGTGCTACAACACGTAATAAAACTACAGCACGAAACACCACGTGTATCAACTGGCTATTCACCCTAATAGCGAGCAAAGCAAGCAACGCAAGCGGGCTTGAAAATGAGCCCTAAATGCTACTTTCCTTCGAAGCTTGCGTTGCTTGCGATTTGGGTGAATAGCTAATTGAAACACCTGTTACACTTACCCTACAATAAAATATGCAATAAAACTCGTGTTTCTATTGGCTATTCAGCTAAATAGCACGCAAAGCAAGCAACGCAAACTTTCATGAAAAACAGCCCTAACACGTGTTTCAATTGGCTACTCACCAAAATTGCAAGCAACGCACGCTTTCAAGAAAAGCAGCCCTAACATGTTCATGCACTCTCTGTGTTAACTCATTCCCTGTGCTGACGTGTATTCCGTGAATATTTCCTCTACCGGGACGGACGTCTGAGGAAATCTATTGTTAGTGAATATGAGAGTACTAATGTCTCCAAAATTCTAAAGAATTTTCGAAAGATAAACTGTACAGTTTAGTTACAATGTGGAACACAGCATATAAAAGATAATTAATCAATATATATCTTACTTGATTTAGATTTCGTTTTCTCTCTGAGTTTTTTTTTTTAAGTTTACATAGAGTCATGCACCCGATTGCAAAGACGTAGATCTATGCTAGACTATGATGTGCATTCGAAAATTGATGTTTAAACCTAAGCCTAACTGAGACGAAGACTAAACTTCATCTTTGCAATCCGCCCATAGACTAATGTTGTTTTTGAAACTCTTTCAGTCTGTTTACGATGTTAAATTTGCGATTTACGATTATTGTACAATTTGAATAAATAGCTTGTCTGTGGAAACAAGGAAACTTGCTGTTGCCTTAAAAGTTTTAAAAGGAAAGAAGATATTACATCGACACAACGCAATATCTCTGTGCTTCCCTAAATATAACTTTTCCTAAGATATAATAAAATTAAAATATAGTAACATAGCACTACTTACCATTGGATGTCGGATGAATATTTCCATTAAACTTTGGAGGCAATGGAGCTCCGTTGAACCCTGAGAAAAAAGTAATTAATGGAGAAAGACAATCATAAGAAACATTATCAATATATTTCTTTAAAACAAAAGAAGGAATAGTTACAAATTCACACACTTAAATGAAAAATTTTCAGATTTACACCATTTTTCGTTTTACATTTTAACAATAATTGTAAAGAAATATTTTAATGTAATATTGTGATGTATTCACACATGTGTGTACTAAATAAAAGCTTCAATATTATATGAAACATTGATTTTTATTGTTTGCTTAACCTTCCGCTAACCTTTCAGAACAATCCGTTTTGCCAAAATAGGTCTACATAATGACCACTCCGCAAGTACCAAGATCGCCATTAAATTCGTAGATGTATGTTACTATATCATCGCATTATCCAAAGGAGGTGTTATTGCAAACTGAATTATACGACATGATCATTAACCTACGGGCCAACTGACATTTTTATCAGAATTAGCAACGTTTAATGAAAGTAATGTAAGAAGGTTACTTTGTTCAAACCTCGGTGTTTTGTCTTTTGTTCAAAACATAGTGTTTGGTGTTATGTTCTAACCTTGGGATTTAGAGTCTCTGTCCAAAGCAAAAGGATTAGTGCTTTTGTTCAAAACACAGTGTATTTTTGTGTTTTCGTTCAAAACACATTGTTTTGTGTTTCTATTCAAAACAGTGTTTAGTACTTTTGTTCAAACAGTGTTTTGTGCTTTTGTTCGAAACACAGTGTTATGTGTTTTTATTCAAAACACAATGTTTCGTGTTTTTGTTCGTACCACGGTGTTTAGCGGTTTTGTTCGAAACACAATGTTTGGTGGGAAATGCGCATGTTTCTGCTCACCCAGCGAACCAACTTCTATGCTAACTACATCACACACATGTATGAATACCATATTTTACTATGAAACCGATATGAGAAAAAAAAATATCAAACAAATGGTGTAAATCTTAATTCACATCAATAACTAAACTACACTTGTCAAACTGTCAATTGTTTATCTACGTTCTGTCTCTCACATTTCGTCATAAAGAAATAGAGAAAAAGAGAAGTGTTGTTTTTTTAAAAATTAATTTGATCAAAACTAATTAATGGATGCAAACAAGCAAAGTGTTTATGTCGGTTAACAAACATATATATATATATATATTTAGAATGGATACATCATAATTCATTTTTTTAAAGATAAATTTGTGCTGTTATTTTCTTTTTGAAAATAGTTATTCTTATGATTAATATTGTTTTTTCTTTTCTACGTCACAACAGCTAGCACATAAAGAAATGCGAAAACGAACCTGCAGTTGACTGTGCAAGGGAGAGACTTTCTTTTGTGTCAGCTGCGTGAGGTCCAGGAGAATGATGGTAGGGTAATAGCAGTTGTGTCTGATTTTGTAATGTGACTATGTCATCTGGATGAACTGAAACGTGAGGTGTTTGGGACAGGGTCTGGTTGTGTAGCAGTTGTAGGATTTGCTCAGGATGAAGCAACTCAACAGGTCCATGTTGTGGTCTATTTGGAGACGAACTTTCAACAACATGTACAGGGATGACGTGTTGAGGATTGATACCTAATTCATGTAAGATATGAGGTGGAATAGGGGGTGGTTGTTTAGGACGTCCCTGTGGTTGAAGGAAATGGATTAAATGTTCTTCAGGAATGCCATGTTGTGGACGATATCCAGGAGGTGGTGGCGGAGGAGGTAATCGATGTTGTTGTCCCTGAGGACGTTGAGGTCGGCGAGAAGGAGGTGCTGCTTGATCTTCGTAGGAGTCTGGCTGATCATGATTGCTAAATTGTTGATCAAAGTAATCTTCTGATATCTCATGGACATTTGGCTGAGGACGAGAATTCTTGTTTCCTCCTCCGCGTTCTGGGATGTGGGGCAAACCTTTAGGAGCGTGAAAAGGTCCTAGAATTTGCCCGCGTTGCAACTGTGGTAACTGAGGATGAACAGGTCCGTCTTGATCGTTAATTGGAATAGGAATTTGCTGATATGGTCCAGGGAATCCTTGAGGATGATTGAATATGGGAACACCTTGTTGTGTTCGAATACCTTGATGAGGTGGCTGATTATGTCCTGGGAAACCTTGATGAAGAATATGTGGGAAGAGTGGTCCAAGCAAATGTTCCTGCTGATCTTTCACGTTGGATTTGGAAACACCAGACTCCCCTTTCGGATGTTCTTTAGGGTCAGGAAGAAGATGAATCGGGCCAGGATAATATTGCTCATGAGGATAGTGTTCTGGCTTATTATGAGGGCGTAGATTTTCAAAAAAATCCTCAGAAGATGAATCAATTTTCACAGGACCTAATCCGGAGTCCTTTTTAGAACTTTGTGATGGTTTTGTTGTGCTTGGAACTTTTTCAGATGTTTTCGTGGTTACTGATTCCTTTTGGGATGTTTTTGTTGTTACTGGTCCTGGAAGAACCAATTCTTTTTCAGACTGTTGTGTAGTTGAGGTTATTGTGGAGCTTGGGAAATTAGAAGGACGAGGTGATGGTGTAAGTCTAATAGGACCCGGCAGTGATGATAGATCCTCAACATGATGTGGTCTCATAGGGATTGTGATTGGTCCTGGAAATGGTTGTTCCGGATTCAGAGGAATAGCGAGTTTGGTGGTTGGTGTAATTGTTACTTGTTCCGGAGGTGATAGTGATGTCTTATTCCCTGTTTGGGGAGGCTCTGTCCGCAGAGTATCCCCATCATGTTTCTTCGTACCATTGCCTGGAATGTGAAAAATCTTTTTTATACTATCGTTAAAACACACAAAACACAAACACATGAAGAACACAGATAGCTGAATGAAGTGCATATTATTAGTAAACAAGCACCAAACACAGAAGGTCACACACACAAAGGAAAAACAAACTCAAGGCATGTTTATTCACATACATTAGTTTTAAGATATCCAACGATATTTCCTTCGTTAAGAGAAATACATTGCTTGATTACATGCATTATGAAGAATCAATGTATTGATGTTTTGAGGTCATTTTATATTTTTCTTCCTACATATGTTATAATTTATAGTGACAGGACATTTAAAAAAAGGGTAATAGTTAAGTATTCTAGTAATGAATTCTTTCGTTTTAATTTTTTCTAATAAAATATATTTTTAAACAATCATTCTTTGTTTTAAATATTTATTTACAATTTACATTCATAGAAAGTTTTTTTTTTAATCTTTGAGGTATGTTGATTCAGTAAACGAATGTTTAAATACTTGTATATAATGTGAGCAAATAAACGAAACGGTCTCAAGAGATAATAAGACAGAGGTCATAATGATTCAGAATTTTCTACTTAGAGTGAACAGGAAACAATCACATAGGTGGGGAAAGCAATGATATATTACAAAGAAAGGATGATATATCGTGAATGTCCTCAATTTTATATATATCGATCACTGAATACAAATTTATTTTCTGTCTTGTTTGCAAATTCCATCACCAAACGAGAATATCAAATCCAGAACAAACTTTGCAGTGAGTATAATCCCAAAACTAACTTTGAATTAAAAATCGAAGTTTTATTATTATTATTATTATTATTTCCTTAAATTCAAAAACGAAATGTACCTGAAAAAAAAAAAAAAAAAAAAAAACGGATTTCTGCGTTCCTTAGTTTTTCCCTAAAAAATGATTTGGTCTGACTATTGACACAACATTTTTGCCAAACTAATATCGGTCCCATCATAAGTTTCTTTGGAACTAATTATGTGTCTTTCTTGTGTACTAACCACACCCAAAACCTCGCCTTCTTGATCACACCCGTACCCAATTCCAGTGATCCCCCCAGACTTTTCTTTACTTTGCATCAGCCCTAATCAAGCATGGCGGCCGTCCAGAATGTAGGAAGCTTAAAAAGCAGTAGATTCTAGAGAAGAAAATAGGTCTCCAAGATATCCGCTAGCATATTCTATAGCTTTATAGAGGAGTTTCATCTATGCATCTTCGAAAACGTTTGCATTCAGGGTACGATATCTTGTTTCAATATGAAGTATCTTTCATTTTTATTCTCTTTATACAGGGAGAGGCAGAAATAATTAAACAGCTTAATTTTGCACAATGTTTACGAAGTTGCAGGTGAAGCACTGAAGTACATACTGGTGTGTAGTGATTGCTGTTAAAACATTAAGAAAAATGATTCCACAACTGTAACTCTCAGCGTGCTTTTAGGCGACATTTTGTAATTGAAAAGAATTAAAAATTTTCAATATGACAAACTACATTGAACTGGATTAAAGAGTTTTGGATTATTTCATCTGATATCAACAAGACACCTCCTGGTCCTACTCGAATTGCATAGTGAAATCATCAGCGTTCTCCTCGTTGTTACTAAATCACCCCTTTTTTTTCTGGTCTTCAGCAGTTCGGGTGAAACCAATATTGACAATAGTTGCACCAGTCCCAAACTTTTAATGTAATTAAATATGATTTGACGTATTGGAAAAATTGCCTTTGTTTCAAAATGTTGTCTAAGAAACATAATGAGTTACAATAGAAGAAGCGTGTTAAAATTAAATGTTTTCATAGCGAGCGCTCCATGTTGACTAAAGGCATTAGTGTGTGTTTCAGTGTGTTACCTAGCAGTACGTAAGCGTGGCACACAATTTTAATCGTATAATTGTTTTGGGTCAACCATCATCTATATTATAGATGACCTGCCCCCTGAAAGTCGAAAATTCTGAAGGATATTCTGTCTCCATCTCAGAAGAGCATATTGCATATATTTGTAAACATGTGTGAGCGTTGTTTTTATTTTGATTGATTAGAGTTTCTTGACCTTCTTCCTAATACTCTAATACTAGTTCCCTTCTCTTTCTCAATTATACTCGTGTAGTTTATCAGAGTGTTTTTTTTTTCATTCATATTTTTTTTTTACGTAAACAGCAAACATCAATGACTATTTATTTCACCAAATTTGATATATTTATGATTGAGTATGGTTTACGTGAAGAGCAAGTGAAAGTTTGCGTGCATACAATTGATACAACACTTGTGAAACGTGTATACAAATATTTAAGGTTAGGTTAATTTAATTTTTAGACAGAACACATAAGAAAAATAACAATAATTCCAGCCAGAGCATGCAAGCTTTAAACAAAAAAAAATATATTTTTTTTTTGCAGACAGTGAATTGAAGAAAGGAGAAAGAGAAGGAAGATTTCGTCATTTGTCAAAGTGTCCATTAAGTAATAATAATAATAATAAAAAAATTACATAGGTCACTGATGTAAGTCCAAAAATCATTTACATGTTATATTAATGTCTTAAAAGAAATATCATTTATCATCTTATTTGTAGGAAAACATATGAAGACTATTTTTTTTTAAAATGTGTAGAATATCCTTAGTCAGTGTGTTCATTTTAGTCAGTTCTAAGCAGTTTACCTAAAAGAATAAACATTACAAAAAGTTATATAGTACGAAATTTCATGTTTCTGGTTAATATCTTCTTTTAGATTTTTTTTTCTTAAAATCAATATAATATAAACTAAAATTTGTGAGGACAATTTAAGTACATTTTCTGTACTTATTAAGGTTAATACGTGAACACAATAATTTTTTTTCTTAAATAGCATTATGTGCTTCCATTTTGTGCATTAAGTGGCTGCTCGTGGCTTAAACAGGCAGACAAAGCGCTACCAAAAACATTACTACACAACCTACTGAATACACTTCACTAATTCCAGTTTATTAAGCATTATCCTGGATTTCCAGGCTTAGTTTTATTTCTATAAAAAACAACTTTTCAATCTTACTTCATGCCGAGCCTATTGCTAACTTAGCCACATATGTTTAGTGTCTTGATAATGCATTACAACACGTTTTCATTTTGTATATATTTACTAGCTGCACCTGAAAAACCGCCATTGACTGCCATACCATCAGAACTTCCATATATAATTCTACATCTCTTTAAAAGAGCGGGTTTCTTTGGTGGCTATAATTAAACGAACTCAAGCTTCTTTCCCTGCTTGGCTTTCTGCTCCAATAGCAACTCACAAATCAGTGTCTGGTCTAGTTCATTCTGCTAGATTAGTAACTGGTGGTGTTTTATTAATGCGTTTTATTAAGATTTTAACTAATATTTATGTAGGAAGAGTGTAATTTTTACTTCTATACAGTACGTCTCTGCGATAATATCAAAATTTTCTCTCTCGGTTCTGCGATCGTCTAGAAATCGTCATATATATATTAGAAGTACTACAGGTTCTTCATAAAAGACCGGCAAGAATGAAAACAGTTTAAGAATTTTATACAACGATAAAGAAGTTTCTATAATAAATTTAATTATAAAAATATCTGCTTAAATGAAGTTAATACTATGCATTGAACGACAATGTGTTTTTTTTCCCGTGAGATTGAGTTGAAAAAAAAATATTTAAAATCTTTACCACAGACTATTAGGTAATTATAAACCTATGGTATTAAAATTGTTGATATTTTGGAGCTGAAAAGAGGAAACAGCTCTTCTCGATATTTCAGTAACGCGGTGTTTTCATACAGATTAACCTGAAGGAAACAGCGACTTTACTGTACATTCTATTCCCCCAAATTTTGATTTTGTAGTCGAATTTTCGTTGATTCTGAATTATCATCATCATCATTCGAAGTTTTCGATTTGGAACAGTTAATTTGGTGAGAATTACATAGGTGAGTATAAAAATAATATATATGGCCGCACAACACGGCCTAGTTAGCAATATGGTCGCTCCCTGGCCACAATCCTTTCTGTCAATCTCCACTGCTAATATGTGAACACGCCTTTGGCGAAAGGTTGCCTCATTTCGTTTCTGTTCGTTAAGTTCTTCGCATTCTGACATATAAACTTTTCCTCTACCTTATTCACTTATCATGCCCTAGCTTTATCGTCGAGACCCCCAGCCTGTGTTACAGACTGCAAGCTTAGAGTGCAAAACTATTCAATGGAGATAGCTCAATTCCAAAATCAAGTCAGGTTTATCTGCTTTCGTTTAGATACTAGTGTGCATATAGCGTACCATTACCATACCAGAAGATTGTAGCGTTACCAGAGCAGATTTTTGTATTGTCATCAGGGACAATAGGAAGTGTGTGAAAAATTTTTCTCCAAAGATCTGAAGGGCAGAAAATCCTCGCAGACAAATCAAGCTAACAAAACTGTGGTTAAAAGAAAAATATATGAGTACTAAAACCAGCTTATCACAGCTAATAGTGTGGCAGCTTCTCACTACCAGAGCAGTCCGCCATATCGTGATACAAAGCTTATGATGATGTTGATTCAAAACCAACGAAATCTAGAGAAAAAAAAATACTCGGAGGAAAACATATACCATAAATACCGGTTTGGTTTTGATACACTTTTGCGCGATGATTTTGTTGAATAAGCTGAAGAAGTCTCAGCAATATAAACAAAGTGTTGTTTTTTTGTTTAGAAGTAATATGGTTGCTGTATACAAAAGACGTAAGAAATAGAGTACAAGTAATTCTTTTGTAAGATAAGTATTCTGTTATTTGCGGATATTGAAGTAATGATTATAAGTATACAACCCTTTTAAAGCAAGATTCTACCGTAAACTTCGCAATAAATAATTGCAACGCCAATGGAGACTACAACGTTGTCTGATATCGTAGTTAATGTCTAACTGTTGTCGATTTAGAAGCTGAAAAGTCCAAAAGTACTGTATTTGATTTTAAATTTAAAAGATACCAAAATACCATGAGCAAACTAATCTAATTTCGAAGATGTTTTTAACAGTATTATTAATCCCCTTATAAGGAAATCGATTATATACAAAAAAAAGAAAGAAAATCGCAGAATTTCGTTGAATTTAAATATTTTTTTTGGGGGGGGGGGAATTTGTTATATACACAAACGAAACGTGTTTCACAGAATTTGTCGTGTGTTTCTAATTCTGTGAAACAGGAATAACATATTTATGTACACAGAATTTGCACACAGAATTCCGTCATATGTTTAATTCTGTGATGCTTAGAAAACCCAATCACCAAATAGTTTAAATATTTTTAAATAAACATGACAAGTACTGTGATACTTTCCCTGCAATAGGTGAACACTCATAGTAGGAATTCAA
>JAGDQP010013490.1:8843-47686 GCA_022664845.1 Lepisma saccharinum
TCAGATAGTTTCTCCACTGAAAAAATTCGCGCTCTAATGTAACTTTATCGTTGCATGAAAATGCAATGTTGCTCCTACACATTGAAGCCCAGAGTTCATACTCCCAGAGAAGAAAGTTCATAACCATTTCAATATTTTATTCTGTGCAGTTTTTTTTACTTTTCTTTTTGTTCATTGTTGAAAGAACTTCATTGTTATAGGTTTGTATATTCACAACAACAATCAGGTTCTTTCAACAATGAACAAAAAAAAAAGAAAATAAAAAGTGAGCACAAATTGAACTCTTCAAATAGTTACGAACTTTCCTCTCTGAAACTTTGAACTCTCTAAGTTTGAATTTATAGGAGCAACATTGCATTTTCGAACAACGATAAAAATACATTGGACATATACGAATGTAGTGCTGCCATCTAATGTTAGGAAAGGTTGGTTTACACTTACCTTAAATACATTGCAAATTGAGGAGATAATAGTAGTAATGAAACCTGGTAAATTGTCATCTTCTTGCAACATGGAGAGTTTTATTCCCATTATAGTGAACGAAACAAAATGTCTACTTCTGTGCATTCCCCCCCCCAATTTCACGTTTTTTTCCCTCATTTCCGAGATTATACTGCGGTTGATAGTTGTTGATGAGTTTTTGCAGTTTTGTGGCTAGCCATGTCTCATGTCAACCGTTCCCGATATGTACATAGACATACATGTACGTTTGCATATATGTATGCGTGGTGTAACGTCCATACTTCTATTGAGCCCTGAGGACTTTTGGACAAAATGCACACATCTACGCACACATTGGCGTTTCTGTGTCACCAGTACCAGAGTACTCTTCCCCACCATTGCACACACTCTCTCTCTTTTCCTGGACAGAATCCACTGCAGCCGTCAGAACTAGGGCGATCGATGTTCCACTGGTTCTACTCTCCGTAGGTATGCTACGTGAGGCAGTTCCCCCCCCCCTCTTGTATGCAAGGTTATAACCTCCTGTATGAATGATACTCCTCTTCCGAGTACATTCTGTCCAAATGACTTGTCTTTCTATCCGTCACGCTGTGCATATCTACACTGTAAAAAAATAAAGAGATAGGCTGTCTCGCTAAATCATGATGCCACAGTAGACACAATCAGTGAGTAAAATGCTCCTAGAAAAATATGACTATATAGTAGCCATAGTTTATTGTTGATATTGGTATTATAATATTTACAGTTTTGGCAACAGTAACGTACTGTAGTGGTATTCATATAATACTGAAATGACCATATCGCTAGACAATAGTATGGTTAAAACTTCCATAAACAAAGCATAGACGAAAAAACAAGTGACGTTCAAGCGATGTTGTAGCCAAGAATTAAGTAGACTGAGGCAGAGAAAGAACATATCGTTTAGATTGCTTTTTATTTTGTTAAAAAAAAAGTTGTAACTGTTTACAGGTGATAAAACCAATTGAGAATTGTACAAGACGATAAAATTTACCATATGGTTGGTATAATATCAAGTTAAATGAATGTAGAATCTGTTGGAATATGCATAGTGATTTACGCTGTAATTGTAATCAGTTTTAGCATCAGTAGTATCTTCGTTGACCTTCTAAAGACTACAAAACTTTAGGAATTAATCCGCGAGTAGTGGTCGAAGTTATATTCAAGATTTTATCCGTTATTTCTGGGGAACCTACAGTACACTTAAAAAAAAACTGAATATACATCGCTCACCCACATCTTACTACCATGGCTAAGCACAAAGTTGACTAGTAGCCATGATGTATTGTAAATCACTCTAAAAAGATGAGAAATCACTCTTTCAAGTTTGAAGAATCAATGACAAATTGCTCTTCGAAGTGTAAAGAATAAATTACATCCAAATACATCAGTATTCCGTGTACAAAAAGCACATTTTCCATCCAGAGCGAGAGCGTTTCGTTCGAAACCACTTTTAAAAAAATTGAAAATACCACTCTAAAATGAGTGGTCCCTCTTTCCGCTTTAAAGGAGTGAAAAATTCCGCCCTTTTGATTTAGTGTATACAGAGTGAAAATTTTGTCTATTTCCGCGGAAAAAAAACCATTCAAGATTGTATTCGCAAACATTTCATGAGCGTTGGATGCGCAATTACAATAACTATGTATGTGTTCTTTTTCATGATTGGTAGGTATATGCGCCTGCGTGGAAAGTCTTATCCTGAAAAGCGAATTGAACAGGTACCGTTCAAAACTCCTCACATTTCTCAAGCACAACACTAGCAATAGTTCAAGAAAAATATGCTTAAAAGATGCAACTTTAAACTGTTTATTTTTTACAGCATGTAATGTCTTTAACGTAGATATATAGTTACGAATCTCTTACTTGTAAATATTTCTAGACAATGTATGCTCGATACTATACCTACGCAGTTTCATTATCTTGCAAATTGTTGGAAAAGGAATATATTTCCTTGAGTTTTACCATATTGTAATGACCCGCGTGTATAGGAGCACGTGGACATTATGTAAACAAACAGGCATGCTTATAAGAACAAACATGTGAGTAAGAAGTAAACATGTTATGACACATTGGAGCAGACGACGGTCAACTCCACAATCTAGCACCAGATGGAGCGGATAACAGAAGACAGAGGGAGCTGGAATCAATGTAGGAGAAGCAAGAAGAACCACCCCTACAATCACCTTTAAAAGGGACCTGCACGAGGCAAGAGCTATCACTCAATCCCCGGGTAGTCAGCGCCTCTCCTTCCTCCGTTCGCAGTTTGCTAAGAAACTGGTACTATCCTGCACACGCAGTTTGCTAAGGAACTGGTGTGTACTATCACCTATAAACCTAACTTCTCCTGTACGCAGTTTGCTAAGGAACTGGTACAACTACCTGACACGCAGTTTGCTAAGGAATTGGTGTCATCCGCACACGTAGTTTGCTAATGAACTGGTGTGTACTCTTACCTTAATATTTCTCCAGTACGCAGTTTGCCAAGGAACTGGTACAATTACCCGACACACAGTTTGCTAAGGAACTGGTGTTTTCCTATGTACCATAATCTCTATCAAGATCATCCAAAGAAGAAGATATCTTAGAAGTCGTCCATACTAAATAACTTGTAAATCAGTATTCTACGGGACGGTAATTTTATTAACTTTGTTCTTTTATATAAATAACTGGTTGAGGGCTAAAACCACTCCCGAGTATCATTGTCTCTACCAATCCAAAATTAGAAGGAATATTACGATATTGTATAAGTTGAGGATCAAGAACCTTTTCTCTTTGTCTTATGAACATCACCTTTTTCAACGTAAAATACGTATCTGTGAACGACCGCGGTACTCGTGTGATCTGAGGCGGTAGATCAGAATCTTCAAGGTCGCAGGTTCGAATCCCGCCTGCGACATGGGTGTTTGTGGATTTTAATAAGCATAGCACTCATTGAATCGAGAGGTGCCAAAATCATTTTTTTTAATCGGTTTTTGAAAACAAAATCGCATTGATTGTGTTCAACCAAGACTTAGACTTTCGCGAAACGAGACAGTGTGAGATTCATCAATCTCACCATTAAAGGCAGCGCTGTAATCCCAGAATTTTCAGAGGGTATACGCTGTGGATCTTTTTAGTGTATGAATCTTTAAGTGGAGACTATGTTCCCATCAAATTTTGTTTCTATTATAGGGATGAACTAATTTAATTTCCATAAAAACAAAAAAAAAAATACAAAATGCTTTGATTATGCTTATTCCAGTGAGGCAACAACAACGAAATTATATACATAATTTGTTGTATTCGGGAAGGAGAAACAGGAAGACTTTTACAGCTTTCGCACAGCTACGAAGCATCTATATAATTATGTTAACAATTAGTTAAGACTCACTTGCTCAGTCCGTTGTTGTGAGACTTACTCCATACATTGAAACGTCAAACTTTTACCTTGCTTTTGAAAACATAACTCAAATCTCACATTGTTCAAGACCTGCACTAAGATATCTCCCAAGCTAACAAAAGTTCTGCTCAAATTAACTGTATTTCTACAAAATAGTCAACAGATTGCGATAAAATGCTGACACGCATCATATATTTATATCCTCTTCTCAACATTTTATTCTCGATCAAGTGTGATCAAAAGTATTTGATTGTAATAATCTCACCGGGGGTAATTGGCAAATTAAATAAACGAACCGACGTAGATGGTATACGCATACGTGGATGCGTAAGGTTAATCAGACTACACCTTCCGTATAACTTCGACTACAGCCCTGACCACAGGGATATTCGTTTGGATAAGATTATCATATAAACTTTTTCAACAATATTTGGTGGTCAGATCCTGAATAGTATTAACTCGTTCCATTTACATCAAGAAAAGTGATTCTGGTAATAGTGTAGAAACGATGAAAAAGACAATGATCGAAGCACCCTTCCCTGACTCCCCCATTTCATCTTAAATTCCGCCTATTTCTAGTCGAGGGCGGAATACGTGTCTTTTCAACACAGGCAAGAGAAGCATTCCACCTTCCGTGATTGATGGATTACGCCTTCGATTGCTTCTAACACACCACCATCTCCACCACCACCAACAGATCCAATAGAAAGGCATCTCCATTCCATTTTTCCCTGTCTTTATTTCCTTTCCTTTACCCTTTTTCGCTAGTAGAGAACAGAAGAAACGAACCACAAATGAAATCGTTGGACAAGAATGAAAAAAACAAAAGAAAAAGTGAATCACTCAGACAGACAATGTAAGAGTTATTTAGAGAACAAAGATATTTCAGTTGAAAACATCATTTTTCTTCGGTATCACTAGAAATGGCCAAAATGAAGAGAGAAAAAAAGAAACAAGAAAAGAAACAGTCTTAGAAGAAGAGAGGGAAAAATAGGAAGAAAAATAGATAGAGGCGCGGGAAGTGGGATGAAAAGCAAGGGGGGAAGCAATCCTGGATAAGAACACAAGGTCAAAAGAGGTGATTTATTGCACGATGAACTGAAGCTAACAGGATAGAAGCAGCAGAACAAAAGGAAGAGAGATAAAAATAAAATTAAAAAAAAAAATCGAGTTCAATCCTCTCCGCTTCCTTCAGTTTAGTTTCTTAGCTTCATTAAACTTTGTTAACTGTAGTATGTCACAAGGTTGTACGGTGTCAATTATCTCTGAGTAGGGATAACAAGAACCGAATTGATTGTTTCTCAAACTTCTAATGAGATGTCACAAGGTGTTATGGTTCTAAAGAAGGAATGTGATACCCAGCTGCTGTCTTCATTTTAGTTTTTAATCGATTTTGCTGTTAAGTTACCAGATAGCGAGTTTTATGTCTCGGTTATTTAGCTGATATTCTTGTTTATTCAGATTACGGTTATTTCCTCCCACACGTTACGTGAACAGTTACTTAGACTCCATGTCCTGAACGCACAAGCTAAAATCGTTGACCAAGCGCACAAGCAGGTATCTGGCGTGTCCTGAGCGCACCACAAGAAAGACTAGTTGACCTTGAAGGGCAGGAGGAATTTATCGTGACAAATAAGGTAGACTAGTAAGCTGCTCTTCTTTATTAGACCTTTAGGCTCAGGTCGTGATAATGAAGTATGATGAAAGTGAGTGATGGACATTCAGCGTTGATATTTTTGCAAGAAAAAAGTTATTACATAAGATCATTAATAAAGTTAGATGGTTGGGATCTTTGTAAGTTTCCGTAGATGGAGACAGAGCTGTGTGTACCTAGGTACAGTGCTTGCAGATATTGATTTTGAATGAATTTCCGGTAGTTACCAATTTAGTTGAGGTACATGCCGACCATGAGGTCTGCGACGGTAGGCCAACGGCTCGAAGGTCATGGGTGTGGATTTTAATAGCTAAGGGGCGAATCGTGACGGGTCGAAATCCAAAGTTACTAGACTGGCCCATATAAAAATAAAGTTTACCAAAGTTGAGGTACAGTACAGATTTGCCTTCATCTGCTTCTATTTAGCCAATTTTCAGCACTAAAAGGCAGATTTTGATACCTCATTTGAAATTATATTGCTGTTAAATCATTTCTGAAACGGATAGAAATATTGTAATTATGCTCAGAAATTTGCTATTGACATGTGTTCAGTAGCTCAAAACAGTAGACCTACACTGATACATGAGAATGAAGTGCTTTATTGTATTTTGACTTTACAATTTACTATTCAGATATATTTGAAGCACTCAGATATAGTGGGGATGGTAACTTAAAATCATACTCTAATTTAGTAATACACACTAGACGAAATGAGATGAGGTTTAGAACTGTCTCGTCTCATTTCATCTCTCTTTGCGCTTATGAAACGAGACGAAACGACATTTAGACAGGCAGTTGAGTTTAGAAACTATATGTAGGTACACTGGACAAATGGTGCTAATACCTATACCTATTCATTATTTTTACTTCGATGTTCCTAATATTTCCAACTATATGAACAAATGCTTATTAGATAATGTCCCCTTAGATTTTGCCCCTCATTGGAAAAACTGCCTTGGATTTTGTCCGCTTGGATTCTGTCCCTTGGATTTTGTCTCCGTTCCTTTAAACACGTCGTTGTACGTTGTAGTTTGTTAAACAGGTAGTCCTAAACCTGTATAAAGTGTGAAGGAAAAATTCAATATCATTAAATTTCGCTGTTTTGCAAGATCTTACTATTCAATCATATTAAACGTTATGATTCTTAACGAAAATAATAAGAAAATAACATATTATTATTATTGCGTTGCTCAAGGTCCTTCTTCTCCCCTTCAAGGTCAACTAACTTTTCTTGCAGTGCGCTCAGGACACGCTGTGCGTTCGGTCCACAACTTTGACTTGTGCGTTCAGAACACGTGAGCTCAGGATACGGTACGGTTACTTAGATACCAGGTCATCCAAACAATATGATCTAAATCTGTAGGTCTGTATTATGACTCTGTGGGCTGGTAGTCGTTAAAGCTCTGTGTAGAAGCGTCGTATGTAACAATCTATATAAAAAAGTGCACTGTTGTTAGTTTATTGCACATTTCTTTTAAAGTAAAAACATGTATCTTGATGGTAATTTTATTTGCTTGAGAAAAATCGTAATCCTTGTAATTTTGAGCAATTATATGCAAGTATTTGTGGAATTCTGAAAAACATGTTTCAGATTGTGCTTTATCTGGATTAGAAATCAAATTTTGATGGAAATCTGAAAACCTTCAATGCTTCAAATGGTACTTACCGGGAGAAATAGGGAAATGACACCCCTCCAACCCCCCACTTATTATACATCAATTGAAAGGTCTCATTGTGTATAGCACAATGCCAAAATATTAGATTGCTCAAATATATCTAGTACGAATTACGGCCGCTAGAAGACCAGGAAGTTTATAGGGTCCAGTGGTATTTCGTACCCAGAGCTCTCTTTATAGGTGACGCCACTTGGGCTTTGATACATATGATTCACTGGACTGCAAGGAAGGAATACATAGAATCAAGAACGGTGTTCGTAAGTAGAGCAGGACACGAGATAGAGCCTGAAAATCTCCTGGTCCTCTAGCGGCCATAACTCGTACTAAATATATTTGGGCAATCTAATATTTTGGCATTATACTATACACAATGAGACCTTTGAATTGACGTATAATAAGTTGGGAGTTGTGGGGGGGGAGGGCTTCCCTACTACTCCTTGTTAATCTGGATTAAAAATCAAGATTTCTAAAGCCTCAAAGCCTCAAATATGAAAAGCCTCAAAGCCTCAAATATGAAAAGCCTCAAAGGTATCTGATTGTACTTAATGACAATGATTCTTTGTATTAACTCAACCAATAGCTAATTCGTGAGTCCAATTAGCAACAACGACAGAGAAAACTATTGTATCATTTGAGTTGTACTCAGGAATAGCAAAATTCAAACACTTGAATAAAAAGCAGGCCTAGCACAGTCACTATAAAAATCAAGACATTTCAAGATATTTTTTTAAAAAAAGGAAGCAGGACAGGATGACAAGATGAGAAAATTAGCATAAGTTCTCCAAAACAAAGATGGCTGGAAACCCTGCTTTATTTCCAGTATGATGAAACCTGTATTTTATCCGCTTATCAATTAACAAACCACAGAGGGAAATACAAATTGTAGCTAAATTTCTCGTGCTTTGCGCGCCATGCCTCACTTCCGTTTTCTCAACGGAGAAAACTCTCAGAAGACTAGATGTTGGGTTTCCTCGTTATGTGTAATTTTCCCAGCTTGCTTTTCGCGGAGGAAATGGGTTAAGATTTCTCAACTCGAGGATTTTATCATCTCGGTTTCGTCTGTATGGTGTTTCGCTATTATGTACCAGGTAGCTTCCTTCAGCTAACTTAACGTCTCTTCTGCTGTTGCTTGAAAGTCTCGTAACAGTCCATCAATGTCGTTACAACATTAAGTGAGCTGGGGGCTACGAATTTCAGAGATAAACGTTGGTGTCCAAATTGTCACCCTGTTACTTGAGTGCTTTCTGTGGTTAAGATAAGAGGTTCCGGTGCTTTATGAGGTCTTCTCGCTATCATCTCTCGGGGTTTCTTTTTTTCTTCTGATCCGTTCTTTTCTCCCCTTCCTCTACATCTTGTGAATAAGTGCATGTTGTGGTGGAGAGATTGTGCGTCATTTTGGTCGTCAATACCAGGAAATATTAAAAAAATATGGGAAAAGGTCGTTTTAATAAATTACAGAAAATTTTCGGTGCCATTAAGTTCTAAGGAAACGGGATAATGATTGGAGGTATCAACATTTCTTGTTATAGAGAAAATTTGATGTTAGTGGATGATCTATTGAATTTAAAATTGTTCCGAGATGTCGATAAAATTCAGGCTATTGTTGTTCGAGTTTTCGACTAAGTTTTATTATCCTGCTTGAGAAAGCTATTGGTTCTTGAGATTGAAAAAATTCAATCTGCAAGAACTAGGCTGTCGCACCTAAAAAACCGGATGGTTGGGGGTGACTCATTAATTTTACTAAACAAACAATGAGGAGTCGTAAAATCTCATCCATTCTTTCATCCGATGTGTCGTTTAGCTACCAGAGCAAAATAATAATAATAAATAAATAAATAAATAAATAAAAATAAAAAATATTCAAGAGGGGCATGTGTTATGGAACAAAAACCTAGCTGAAATAAAATTCCGACTTAAGGTGGGTGTTCTTAACTTTGAGTACGTAGTTTCAGCATATTATGAGTTAGCATATTCACTTTTAATAAAAAAGAACGTATTTTTCTTGGTGACAGGCTAATCTCTAGTTTGTCAATATTTCTAACTAGCCAGTTAGCCTGTTCTTCTTGTGGGATGGCAAATAAACCATCTTATCCTTCCTAGAAGAAAGGTGTCTACTTTGGCTGATAAAGTGTATATTTTCATAAATAATTTCTCTTCTGAGTCGTAAATTACTGCGGAAATTCTTATGTAATTTGGACCTGTAGTGTATATAAAAATAGCAAACTAACTTTATTGAGATTCAAATAAGAGAAGTTGCATGTATATAATTCTACTGCTACGTAATTTGCTGACATAGTAAGTACCTTATTTGGTGATACATTAATATAATGTTTAAACGTTATGATATAAATTAAATAGCTATCCACACACTTTTCATGGTACTGTCGAAGTGAGAACATAAAGGAAAATATGATTTGCAACTGTTGTCCAAAATTGTATTAGTCTTTTTTTTGTTGAAACATCATTTTTAGTTTTAGATGTAAATAATAGTTTTGATAAACTGAGAATACACAAAAGAAAATATTACTTTCTGTATAAAATAGATAATAAGAACATAAAATAACTTCAATATTCTCTTCGTTATATTCTTGACGAGGAAGAGCAGACCAAGTATGGAGCATAAATAAGATTAAAATTATGGGAATGAAATAAACGGTGGAATGAAAAAAAAAAAGAGCAAGTCAGAGAACACCAAGCTATAGGAATAAAATTTATCTCCTTAACAGAAGAAGTGCTGCGAGGTACAACAAAAACGAGGAGGAGTCAAAGGGAGCAAGAAATTAACGTAATAATAACAAAAAAAAGAAGTAGCAAAGTTACAAATTGCAATTACGAACAGAAGTCCTTGAAAGAATCCAACATGGTAGAAACAAAAGGAAATAGAAGTGGAAAATGCCTTGAACACGTTCCAATTTCTTTCTTTCTCTCTCTCTCTCTCTTCTTCTTCTTCTTCTTATGGAAAAAAAATTAAAAGCGAAAAAATAATAATAAAGAAGATGAAGAAGAAGAAAATGAAAAGGTCGTATCTCCTTCTCGATTCATTTATATTTTTTTCTTGACTGAAATGTGGTTGCTCTGTTTGTGTCTATTTTGCTGTTTGTTTTGGCTTGTTTCCAGGTACAAAATGGCGACGAGGGGGTGGAATCATTTCTCTGATAGAAATTGAGTTTTCGTAAAGGGGAGGAGGAGGAGCTAGTTTATGGGTGCTATTGATTAGGAGAGAGAGTGTGTGTGTGTGTGTGTGTGAGTTTTGTAACATTATATTTTTGTATTTTTTTTTTATTTGACTTTCTTTTGAGGGGGTAGTGGAAGGCTTTTACCCCATAGTGTCAGTTACATATACTTCCTTCTCTAATTCGACAAGCACTTAGCTTGAGGATATTCTTTGCCAGAAAAAAAAAGCAGACAAAGGAACGATAAAAAGCAATGCATGAAATATTCTGAGAAAAGACGTTTTTCTAGCTTGAAAAGAAAAAGTTTTGATTGATGCCATTAAACTGAAGTTATACTGTATTTAATTTATTGTCTCTTTTTTTTCTTCCTGTTTTTTCTGTTAAAAACTATAAACAAGGAAGATAAGAGAAACAAGATTTAGAGCCCAAAAGAGCACTTTTTATATATATAAAAAAAACTTTGGCACTGTGACAAAAATATTTTATGTACGAAACTAAATGTCTAAACTAGAGTCCGGAACAGGCGTGGTGGTGGCTTGTTGTAAAATTCGATAGTTCGTCGAATTATTATCTCAAATACACAAAGCAAATTAGTATATAAGTTTATTATTGTTCGCCATTCACCATATTATGCTTAGTTTTCCCTTTAATTAAAACACTATGTTGTATGTTACTATGTCTCCATGTTGATTATTTTGTGTCGATTGCTATTTTTTCAACATTTGAAGAAGTATTGTACAATAAAAAGGAGTTATTCCAATTCTGGATTATTTTTGCTTTATTATTTCTAAGTTCACGTTTTTTTGAATGGTTATCTCTTTTGCATTTTTTATTTACCCTCACTCATTATCAGCAAGAAAATAATTCATTTAGTGTTTTTGCATCTTGGTTTTCATGGTGAAATATCTTGTGTTTTTTTTGTTTTTTTCATAATCAGATTGTTGTGGTGGAAAAATCTGATTATAGCACAAATTATTTTGTTTTAACGTTGTGTGTGTGTGATTAGACTTTGGAAATTTGTCATATCATAGTTGCTGAAGAATTACTGGTGATGAGTTGCTTCAATTATTTTTGTATCATTATTGTGATTCTGATGATAATGAATTATGATTATTTGAACATAAATATTTGTTGGCCAGGTTTATTTCTTTGACCGGATAACTTGTAAGGAATGATTTTGAGATAAATGATTGATTGTACGACCAAGTATGAATTGTTGTCAATAGATGGCTTTACTATCGACTCGAGTATATGACTTAATTATCTATAGTGTTACCTGATTGGTTGAATTGAACTACGAATTGTTGGACTTAGATTTATCTATGTGATTCCTCGTTGCCATGGAGACACTAGTATATGATAGATTGTATAATTTACATTTTTAATTATGGAAATGTTTCGTTATGATCCAGTATGAAAGTGATTGTGTGTAAAATGTGTTTAATAGAAGTTTAAAATGAAGGTGTTTGGTGCTGACCATTTAGAATTGTTTTTTTCTTGATCGTGAAATGCTTAGTTCTTTCATTTTGGCTTCCTTCTGGTATGACCGTTATCCGGAAAACCTAAGTCGGATTATACATTCACTTCACTTCCGGTAATTTTGTGCAGTAACATGTTTATTTGCAGATTGGGTAGTGGGATGATGTCTACCGTATAAGTCAACCTGGAGACATTTCATTTCAGTAGAACTAATTCTTACAAACCGTCACAAGAAAGTTTATCAAGGAGCAATGGTTGTATTACATCAATCTATTGATGAATTATAGACTGAGATCCATCACTTTTAATTCTACTTTCATATTGAATGATGCAGAGGAACAGAAAGAAATAACTTAGAAGTCACAGACATCAAAAGCAAAAATTATACTTTAAGATAAGCACACCGGACAAAATAATTAAGCCCTTGTACAAAACCGTATCTAATATTTAATGGGTCCTTCCATGGGACGAATTGCAGCACCAGTGTGATGAAGTATGAATACTGAAAGTTTGTGGATATAGCTAACATAGATTTGAGTCTACTCCGTTGCCAGCTTTTCCCGAAATTTTGCGACGTTCTTCGGATATCTGTATCTATTTCGCCCCTTGTTCCAAATAGTTCCTTAGATTTTCAGTTACAATACAAATTTGTGAACTTCGCTGGCCTAGGAAGATCTCATAGATTCTATTCGTGGTGGTCGAAGCAGTCCGAGGCATGTTTGTCCCGATTCTCTTCACAGTTAATCGTCCTGAAAATTGGTGAGAGAAGGTTGGATAGTCAGTGAAATATGCACAAAAGACAGCACCTGTTCGTAGAAATACCGAATGGGGCCGGCCCTAATAGTTCAAGTTCATAATGATTTCATTTGGAGAACCCACTTTCTTGTAGTGGAACATCCCCCACTTCCTTGTTTTGCCACTCTGATCTTTAATTTGATTTATGCTGTGCAGAAAGAACACACACTGGCACAAACCAAGTCTGTCACAACAACTGTAGGTTACCTATCTACGAACACGCGTATCATGGAGTACAATCTGGGGTTTAACTGAAGGTTAATACATAATCATTACCTGTTCTACCTTTGGAGCCTAATCATTTACCCGCTGTGCTTAGATAGAAGTTCTGTGTGTGACGGAGGGAGTGATTTTGAGTGTTTCATAGTTAACATACCAAACAGACATAGCTCATTGAGTACAGCGTTAGCTTCTCCTTCGAAAGATCCTGGGTTTGACCCTAGCGCCGGTAATGGTGACTATTGCTTTTCCAGTTTTTTCCGTGAGTCACATCAAACTAATAATGCCGGGATGGTACCTTCAATCTAGGCTCCAGCTAACGTTGTTCCTACATCATCTCCCCTGCCGTATACGAGGCTAATCAAATGTGCCTAAAGGCCATAATACAATTGATAGCGATAAGTTAGTGGATTGTATTACAAAGTAAACAGCTCAAATCAGCGTGACCAAGTCATGGTTTTAAGAAGAGAAAGATTTTCTGTGTACATCTCATAAGAGAGAGGGTCGCCACCAGGTACTTCTTTTTCACTTCGCTTCTTTGTATAAGAATACTGGTTGATTACCCTGCGTTACCCGTGTATTTATTTATCCCAGTCTTCCATTAGATAGGTAAAGGGATTCTTTGTATGTCATTTTGAACATTTTGTTTTTCACACCTTATCACCCTCCATGCCGATGGGGGCTGAACTTGGAACAACATCGAGAGTGTCACTATTCATCTCAGTGACCCCGAAAACTATGGATTCGACATTAATATCGGTTGTTTTCGATTATTTTACATGTCACCCCTTCCCACTCCCAACCCTAGGGGTGGTCTTACCACCACAGTAATTTTGTTTTCATATTGTAAGTGATATGTGTACCAAGTTTGGTTGAAATTGCTCCAGGCGTTCAAGAGATTTGCTGAAACATACATACACACACACATACATCCATTTGTATATATGCCGTAGATTGCTGAATATACAGTTACAGACACACAGCAACAAGACACATGAAAACATATTTCATTTCCTCTGTTGAAAACTCTATTTCTGACAGGGGTTTTAACCATATAAAAGTAAAGGTTAAACAGCAAACCAGTTTCCGGTAGAAAACAAGTTGTCTCGTCTTACAAAAAAATGATATCCGGTTTTATCTTTTTTCGTTTCGAACATATCCATTTTCCTTCTTCAAAGGATTTCTTGGGTTTCGTCACTTTTTAAAGTTTTTTTTTCTTTTTAAATAAAAAGAAAACAACTTTCGGAATTCCCTCTGCTTCCCCTATTTACACACCTACCAGGTGTGTAAATATGAAACCGGAATTTGCGCATAGACGGCGTTAGCTGTCACTGTGGTTACCGTAAAATTGCGTCCTTGGCGCCACTTGCTTGTTTTGACTGCTGATAACGATTTGCAACTCACAACCAGACAAGTTTCATGTCATAGTGTAATGTTTAATAGCGTTGAACATGGCGCAATTTGTACCTACAAACTACGATGGGCGGACAGCATTAATTTTTTGTTACCATTTGAAGAAAACTGCTGCAGAATCGCATTGCATGCGTGTCGAAGCTTACGGTGATCATGCTCTTGGTACGTCACAGTGCTATACGTGGTTTACAAAATTTCAAATTAGCGATTTTGACGTGAGAAACGGAAAACGTGGAAGACCACCGAAAAAGTTTGCAGACAGCGAATTGCAAGCTTTGTTGGATGAGGATGACGATCAAACGCAACAACTCGCGGATCAATTAAATGTGATACGAGAAGCAGTTTCCATACGTTTAAAAGCCATGTGCAAGATTGAGAAGGTGGGAAAATGAGTTCCACATGCATTGACTGAACGACAGCAGGAAAACCGAGAAACCACTTGCGAAATTCTGCTCGCCAGGTACAAAAGGAAATCATTTCTCCATCGAATTGTGACTGGTGACGAAAAGTGGATCAATTTCGTGAATCCTAAGCGTAAAAGATCATGGGTAACTCCAGGAGAACCGGCGACATCGACTGCAAGACCAATTCGCTATGGACGGAAGACAATGCTTTGTGTTTGGTGGGATCAGAAGGGAGTGATCTATTATGAACTGCTGAAACCTGGCGAAACCGTTAATACCCAACGTTACCGACAACAAATGATCGATTTGCATCAAGCGTTGCGTGAAAATCGACCAGAATATGACCAAAGGCAACATAAAGTGATTGTGCTTCACGATAATGCACCCTCACACACAGCAAAACCGGTCAAGGAAACGATTGCGACATTTGGCTGGGATATCCTTCCACATGCGGCTTACTCACCAGATTTGGCGCCTTCCGATTTTCACTTATTTGCATCCATGGGACACGCACTTGCTGACTAGCGCTTCACATCTTACGAAAATGTACGAAAATGGCTTGATGACTGGTTTGCAGCACAAGAGGCACAGTTTTTTTGGTCTGGCATCCACACATTGCCGGAACGATGGCAGAAATGTATCGCTAGCGATGGCCAATACTTCGAATAAAATAGTTCTTAGCATTGTCATCCAATCAGTGTTTCTTTTCTATACATAAATTCCGGTTTCATATTTATGCACCTGGTATTGGTCTGTCATGACATTAAATATTGTACTAATATTTAATACGTTATTTCTTTTCCCTCACTCGTTTATGAATTACAAATTACTACATAATATCTTTGCAAAATGAATATGTCAAAAGAAATAAACTGACGGCGTTATATAAAATGTATGTAAAATACCAACTTGCTAGTTTTCCGTCATTTAAATTTTAAGAACAGTAAATATTGTAATATTGTAACTTTGTAACTACACTTAACTGTACCTTCGCTCTTTTTCCTTAAGCTCCACATCTACTCGTCCTTGTATTTTAATTGTGTTACAATCCTCTCCAAAACTCAACAACATATCCTTACAACTGTTTAACACTTTCTGATTCTACTACACCACCTCATTCACATTACCACTTTGTTCTTGGCTAGATTCAAACGCACGTCTAAATCCTGTATCAAAAGACACTTTTTTCCATTTCCAAAAGCAATACTCTTTACCAAATAGTTGTTTCAGCAGCATCGAAACACTTCCGCTTATCAACTGCGATTCCTCCGACGAACCTAGAGCTGTTTATAGTCTACTTATATTTGCATTTGAACTATTGCTTATTAATTTCATCTCATTTATCTTGAAAGCAACGCGTACGTTACTTTTTATGTAATACAAATACAAATATTTACTATTCTACGTAGTTCATTTGTCCCATAAAGCTCTCTCTCTCTCTTTCTCTCTCTCTGTCCTCTCTTTCTCTGTCACTTAGTCTATCTATCTATCTTTCTTTCTACAATATGAAAGATTGCGTTTTTGTACACTTTAAGTGTACGTTTTCCACATCTCATATGAGACAAATTTTCATAACATATGTGTACATTAAATGTGCAAAAATGTAAACATACTGGCTCTTGCAAGTTAGAGTATTGTTAAGAGATTTTGGTAGTCTAGGAAAGAATAATAGTGTTGGTCTGAGCGAGAATAGAACCCAGGTTAAATCTGTGATAGTCTAGTGCCTTAACCAACTGAGCTATTAAGAACACAGTAAACCCCGTTAATTTTTCTCCCTATATAACAAGTGTAATTTTTACAGTGTATCTGTCTGTCAAATATATGTTCGCGTTAAAAACTCTTGAGCCAGTTCCAACCAAATATTAAACCCACTAATTATAGAAAGCACAACATTCATTAGCACTTTATTTACAGTCTTCTGTGCACACGTTTCTTAATTCATTTGTTTGGTGTAAGTAAAGTGTACAAAAAGCTTGTTGGGAGTTTATGGTTGTCTTTCTGAAAATGAATTTGAAATCTGCCTGAGCCATAGATGTCTGAAGGACATACATCATTTCAATTGAGTGATTTGAATTCCTTGAGACGTGAGGTTGTAGGTGAGTGAAGTTCAAGGTAATGTACAGGCGTGAGCGTGAGCGTGAGATTGAGTGCCAGTAAGGGTGAGTGAAATTCAAAGTAATGTAAAGGTGTGAGATTGAGTGCCAGTGAGGGTGACTTAAGTTCAAGGTAATGTAAAGGTGTGTGAGCATGCGATTGAGTGCTAGTGAGGGTGAGTGAAGTTCAAGATAATGTAAAGACGTGAGCGTGCGATTGAGTGCCAGCGAAGGCGAGTAAAGTTCAAGGTAATGTAAAGATATGAGATTGAGTGCCAGTGAGGGTGACTTAAGTTCAAGGTAATGTAAAGGTGTGTGAGCATGCGATTGAGTGCTAGTGAGGGTGAGTGAAGTTCAAGATAATGTAAAGACGTTAGCGTGAGATTGAGCGCAGTGAGGGTGAGTGAAGTTCAAGGTAATATAAAGACGTGAGCGTAAGGTTGACTGAGAGAAAGGGCGAAGTAAAAAAGCATGAGTGTAAGGAAGAGTGAAGGGGATATGTAAGTGAATTCATAAAAATGAATGTCTGTGCGTAAAGCCATCGTTTCCTGCAAGCCGTCTAAGCATACACTTTCACTCTTCTCGATCGTTAACCGATTTTGGCACCAAGAGAAGATTTTTTCCCCTTTGGCATCCCAACAAAAGCCGCATCGTCCGAGCAGATGCATTAAATGCGTTTCGCCTTTCCTCAAACCATCGCTACGGCCTTTTATCAGGCCAATGGAAGGGCTATTTCATCTACTCTCTATCTCCAACCTCTAAAACACCCTCTCCCTCCGCCTCTTCACACCTTCATACAGCATAAACTTAACGATTGGTTGTGCAGGGAACTGGTAAAAGAGAGGACTGCAGCATCAAGGGATGCCAGATATCTGTCTCTGTGTTCGAGACTCTAATTATTGTACCGTGTGTGTGTATCTGTGTGTGTGTATTTCATTGTTTACCTGCTTGACTTGAACAGCCTGAAATTGCTATTCCAATATTCTGTGGAATTTCTCTGCCATCACGTTTAATGTGTATTGCCCATCCACGTCTTGTGGTTCCATCGATCGATATACAATTCCCACGAAGTCATCACATTCTTTGGACAACGTTGCATAAATGATTTCGATTAGAGAGCAGGCCAGGACATTTAGTTAAGGGAAGGGTGTATAAGGAAGACAAAAGTGTCCCTTGTTTTGATTTTATTATTATTATTTTTTTTATTTAGAAATAGGAAATAATATACCACTTAGATGAGATATTAGGAGAAATAGAGGTTAGATGATCACATTTAGCACCGTAACTATGTTATTTGTCGAAAAGGAAGCTTAAAATTTATCTGAACTGACGGATTCCAAGCCTGAATTTTATTTGTATTGAAATTGAAAATTAGGAAAGGAGGTCCGATGAAAATTCTACTGTTAATAGGAAAAATGTGCACGAATGTGCATTTCTTTCACTCTCTGCTGTTTTGGTTCGGCCTAAGCCAAAGTTGTGTAAAGGTCATTAATAAAATTCAGTTCAATCCTTGTTTGCGTTGGGCGTTTGTAAGTCTTGTAGAGCTTATGGTGGTAACCATCTACCGTGAAGTTGGTAATTGTCCAGGTATTCAAATTTCTCATCTAAAATGCACAATTTGAAAGTATAGGTTTGTTCATTTGATGGATATTCTTAAGCATTATGGGCATCACTTTGCAAGATATTATTATTGCTTATCGTTCGTCCGTTATTTATAAATGTCTTTTAAAAGACGGCATATGAGTACTTACAATAAAACTTCTTGAGTGGTTGATTCTATTTTCTCCAGTTTTATAAGTTATCATAACTTTTAAAACTCCTGTTTAGTTGTTTTTTTAACATTTTAAAGTTCTTTTTGTCCCCCTCCGCTGAGAGTTACGAAAGAAGTTCAAAGAGGAGGTATATATGTTGGCTGTTAACACAAAAGCAAATTCAGAATTTTAATTAGTTAGCATCATGAATACTTTTTCCTAAAAGAAATGAAACACAGTTTTGTTTACTCTCTCTTTAACTAAAAGTACATAAAAAAAATTAATTAACTTTCAAAAATTACGAAGTCTTCTTTGTCTGTTGTAGACATAATATGTGTGTTAGAGAGAGAGAGAGAGAGTTGATAAAACATATCTGTATATGAGAGAGTTGTTAGGTTTAGCGTATACCAAGACAGGGAGAAAAATAAAAGGGCTTACAGGTAATAAGCAACATTGAATGTGCTAGTTGGGAGATGACGTCACTAAATTTGTTTCCAAGAATTCAAAACGCTTCACTCTTTGTTGTTGTTGTTGTTCTTGATGATGATGATGATGATGATGAAACTGTTACATAATCGGAGCGAGATACTCACTAGCAATATTCTTTTTTATCTCACCAATATTTTGGATTCAGGTGTTGTTGCTTCTCTCTCCTTTCCGAAATCAGACTTGTATGTTGCAGTTCGCCGTTCAGTAAGCCACTTGGCAAAAAAAAAGTATACAAGTAGTGTATAAAATAATCTTTTAAAAGAAATGCATAACAAATGCCCCTTCTTTTCCAAAAAGATGTAGTAGACTTTTGACATTTCGTGTACTCTTTGTTTTATAACTTCTTGTACACACTTACTAAGACAATTTTAGATATGTACGTACATAACATGTTTTTTTTTACAATTTAACATAGAGGAAAATACTATTTTTTTCTCCAACCAGGAATACGATGTACTAGGGACTCTCCTCACCTTGTGATTGTTTCTTCTGGCTAGTTTTTTTCAAATATGGATGCTGACTGAAGAAAAAAATACTGTTGCTGCTTCCAACCGGTTTAGTGTTACACCAGTCACTACCAAAAGCGATGCTCATTAACTATTATTGTATCATTATATCAGCCGGTCTGACCCCGCCTACTTATCACGTTATCTTAAAAGTACGTAGCTGCGATGTTGCCAATTTGCTTACCCACACATTACAAGTGAAATAGCTGAGACATTGCCGCAGATGTAAGCTTTTATTTACTTGACGTGAGATCAGTGGAAATATTTTCTATCGCGTTACGCTTCCAGAAACCAGTGACAAGAGTGTTGATACCTGCAATATACTGTATGTAGGTTCTCCGCTGGATACCGGGTATTATAGCATGGAAACTTTAGTTAAAAGTATTAATACATATTCAGAAATGCAATTTACACTCTTATTTGAAAGCATATTATTGGATAATTTTGGAAGAATCACAAATAATACTGTAATGATGACAATGAACATAGCTTTATATAAGCAAAACTACATGTTATTTTGTAAAACCAATTCTCATTTCTCATACTGTATAAGAGATTACATAAAAATAAATCTTTTAAACAAAAAAAAATCCATTTTCACTCCAACTGTCTTTTCAGTTAAAGAAAAAGTGATGTGCGGTTGTGATGCAACCTTCTGTACGATTCTTTTGCCGTTTATATTCTTTTTAATGTGTGTATCAGTAGCTGTTCGATCAAATTCTAGACATATATTGATAAACCTTTTACAGTCACAATCTAAAATCCAGTAGCTAGCTGTCGCAAAACGTAACATGCAACACACTCTTGAAACAGTTTTAACCAACATCAATAATTGACGAACAAAAAACAAAAACTAGAAGAGAATATAATAGTGTTTTCAAAGTCTTCGTTGCAGTGATGTTCATGATAAAAGCGTGTATGCCATTATTTTATCCAACTGCTGAACTATGTTATTTATTCCGGAAACTTTTTGAACATATCTAGAAAGAAAGCAGAAAAAAGATACAAGAACTAGACCTAATAATCGAAGCGTGACTACAGATAAAGAACAAAGACAAAGAAGAAGAGAAGGAAAAGATAGCAAGAGAATTGGATGTTCAATCTGTCTCCGACAGATGACTCTGTTCGACTTTCAAAGATTGATTAGTTGACTTGCAAGAGGTTTGAGGAAACTACTTTTCCTTATCCCCCCATTTTTAGTCTTTTTATCTGTTTCTGCCACTCATTTCAGCTTCTCTTTGTAACTTCGTTGATGAGTTTTAGATAAACCATTCATACGAACGTCCTTCCTTTCCTTCCAACTATTCATCATACTTTAATTATCTAACTCTCGGAGAACCATTTATGAAACAAATAATTGTATTAAAACCACCCTCTTAACAACGAGCAAAGGTAATTTAATATAGTGACCTTAATTCTTACAAGCACCACAACATAATTATTTTCTAGAGTTAGAAAAAATCTTTTGATGACATGTTTTAGTCAGATAATTTTATTTTGTATCTATTTGTATGGTATCTTATGGTTTATATAACTATATTAAAAAAGACCATTTCTTGTACTTCATTAGATGAAACATCCCTGTTTCTATGTCACACACTTGTCAAATTATAAAGTGAACGGTAACTCTGGAAAAGTTTGTTTTGAAATTCAGCTCAGTGGTAACCTCGACAACGGCACGAGTGTCCAATTTTTGTCATTTTTAACTTTTCGTGCATTGAACTCAGAACTAAACTCCACGGCTATTTAACTATTGTCTTCCGTGACTGTTAATTTATTTCTGTTCGCGAAGCTATAAACATTGTTCGAATCTCTTTTTAAGGATTTTTTTTTCGAAAAACAAACTTTCAAGTTCGAATCTTCAAGCTGTCCCCTATTTTATCTACGCCACTCCTTTTTCAAATACCATAATTCAAATCTGAATATGCGTACCTTGATTTGTCTTGTAAACTACGGCGCTGGGCCGCTGTCCGTTAGTTTGCGAGTTCGAATTATGCCTGATGCTTGTGAATTTGGAAACATTGCACTCATATGATCGAGATTCGAGAAAGGTGGAAGTTCTTCGTTCTCGAAGATAGACCAATCAGCATGTTTTATCTGCCTGCACTTGTGAATGTTCGGAGGAAGGATGAAAGACTCATTTTTACATACATCCTATTCCAGAACACATACAAGTACATGTAAGTAAAATATTAAGTTGTAGATTTTTTGTGGGGGATGGGATTCTAAGATTGACTTTCTCAAAAACGAAGCTTCAAATCAACTTTGTACTTTTTTTCCCGGGAATAAGTTCGTCCATCGAAATTTAGATACACCGTGTATATTTAAGTACCTGCAGATAACTTGTGCGGGTGAACTTTACTACCTTGCGTTAATCTCTAACACGAATCTACAGTGAAAGGCCAAGACATTAACATTAAAGTTTTGAGATTAGGACAAGAAATGTCATAGTAAAAAAAAGGATTTATGCAGGTGGTTATGCAACCCGTTTATCTCAAACGTTGGTTTGGCGGTCTGCTCTCCAGTTTTACCAATATCAGGCTGCGTTTGACTTTAAAAAGGCTGCTGTCTTATCTCCGTTAAATGCTCGCGTCTCATTTCTGCTTTGTTGTTACTCCTTGATCTGTCTTTTTGTTTCTTATTACACTTCCCCCACCCCCCACACGCACGCATACAACCAAGCGCGCGCACACACACACACATACAAAGGAAAATTTGCAAAAAAAAAAGAGAAATGTCTGCTTTCCATCGCCCTCATCCTCTACTTTACCCTCCTCCTCAACTTGTTTTGATGGTTTCCAAGACCCTCGCTTATTGTCCGTCCGGTGCCAAGTTGGAGTGGAGGAGCATCGTCCTTGCAAAACTCTTTTTTTCCGCTCGTTGCATCTTCGTTCATTTACTAGAGAGACTTTTGTAAGAATTTATAACTTGGCAGCCTTCCATCTTGTACGTCAGCTATTCGTATCCTCTTTTCTTGCGTTGCCACCCCTTTTTCATTTTGCTCTTTTCCCACCCCTGTCTGTCGGTTCCAGCTCAGTGTTTTCTTCTAATTAACATTAATGCAATTTCTGAAGGAGTTTCTTCTCCCACCACTCACTATATATTTCCTTCGTTTTCCCCTCTGTATCTCGTAATGTAAGGGGTATGATTCATTTTCTCGGCTCTAGAAGGGAAAAAAGGACGGTCTTCCCCCCTAAATTTCCTTGGCTGTTATGAAAATTCATCCCCCAAGAGTCCTTGTGTTTTTGAGCTGAGGTCATTGCTGTCTCTTTTTTTTTTTCTTTAACTGCGATAATTCATACTTTCCAGATGGGCTATGACGAAAGAACCCTAGAATGTGACATCTCATAAAGTGCAAAGGCGTTGAAAGGATTTTCCCTCTTTTAATATGACATTTTATTTCGATTTTTCTCCCTTTTCTTTCCCGAAGTGCTTATGGATTATTAGCTATTTTCGTGTGAGGCGAAAGAAACTACTTACCTAGCTTTTCGTATTCACTAACTGAACGCTAATGAATGTGCAAATCTATTTTTCTATCAGACTTCCTTCGGCTAACTATTTTTTGTTTTTTATCAGGCCTCTTTCGGCTGAATCTTTTATCTTTTTCTGTCAGGCTTGCTTTGGCTAACTTACATTTTCCCATCAGGCTTCCTTCCATTGAGTACCATTATTATTTTTTTCTATCAAGTCTCAATTGACTAATTCTTTTATGTTTTGCTTTTAGGCTTCTCTCTATTGAATAACAATTTGAATATCTTTTCTATCAAGCCTACGTTGGCAAATACAGTTATATTTTACTAGCAGACCTCCCTTAGCTAATTTTTGTATCTCTTTCTATATCAGTTCACTTGTGAAACTGCTTTGTCTTATTTGTAGTCTCTCTCGGCTGACTTTTATTTTTTCTATCAGGTCTGGCTTGACTAACTCTTCTATAGCTCCTATCAGGTTTCCTTTATCTAGCTTTTGTATTTGCTCTTATCATGCCTCATTTGGTTAATGTTTCTCTTATTTCTTTCAGGTCTTTTGTGACAGATTCTTTTATATGTTTCTATTAATCCTATTTTGGCTAATTATTTCATCCTTTTTACCAATTCTCCCTTCATTGATCATCGTATCTTTATCTAATGAAGCTTCTGTTAGCTGTTTTACTATCAGGCCTCCCATGCTTAAATCATATCTATTTTTCATCAACCCTCCCTTGTAATGCTCCCGTCCTATTATACCCTGTATAAAGTCTCTCTTGGCTTACTTTTATTTTTTCACGCCTCGCGTGGCTAACTCTTTCACCTATTTATGTCAAACCTGTAACAGTATAATCCGTTCCTTATGTGGAATTGTACAGACATGATTGAATTTTACGTTTTTTTAAATTAAAATTGTGCAAAAACGTATTGAAGAGGAAAAGTGATTTAAACTTGGACTGGACTTCTTGCTTGCTTGCAGAGCAAGCTACGCATTTTAAGAACACTTTCCTAGCCAGTTTTTTGTTGTGTAATTGTACGTGTGGAGACAGACTCTCACTTCTATTATACTGCTCGTCAGCTTCGTTGGAAATAGCTAATTTATATGCTGAAAGTTCAATTCTTGGCCCATGGTGGGTCGTGAGAAGTAGCTACAGTGGTCATCGGTTCAATCTGTCGCCTCCACCACCTACGTAAATTTGCATAGAAGATTCTGGAACTTCCCGCCTCGAGAGCTTCTGCTCAAGAAGACGAAGACGCCTCGGATACCGGCTCCAAAGCAGCCAACATATCGTTCTATCGTTTCATTGCAATCGAGGATTCGTATGATGGCTCCGAAGTAGCCAATACCTCGTCTCATCGTTTTATCGCAAGAATATCGTTAAACAGGTAAACGAAGCTAATAATCACCATGATCATGTAACAATCGTCAAACAAACAGTCATATTGTATTAGTAGTGAACAAACCAAGCTGCCACATCGTTTATTTTAATCTCCAAGGTTAGATACAGTGGTCATCAGTTGAAAACGTCAAGTGTAATACAACGAAACTTATGGCGATATTCCTGAAGTGCAGTGCGATACAGTGTTAGTATTTATATACATCGTGTATATTCGCGCTCCCGCGTTTTCGGTGTCCTACGGAATAAAGCTAAGCGATATTAGCACAACAAAACAGCTAAAAAGCATAGTAATAAAATATATCAGTCTTGGACAATCAAAATAAATATGCTTTGTATAATTTAGTGTTTGTGTAATAACTTAGCATTCAAGGTGATAGTAATGTGTGTGTTTATTCACCCATGTGTTTTTGTGTATCTCCCGAGTGATCAGTTTCTATTCTGTACGTAAGTATAAGGGGTATGGTGTATGAATCTTCATGTGAGTGAAAAATTTGAAAGAGAAGTATGGATAAAAAGTCTTCGTGACTTCATTTTCAGT
The DNA here is from genome assembly GCA_022664845.1 of Lepisma saccharinum. Classification (NCBI taxonomy): domain Eukaryota; kingdom Metazoa; phylum Arthropoda; class Insecta; order Zygentoma; family Lepismatidae; genus Lepisma; species Lepisma saccharinum. The sequence goes on from JAGDQP010013490.1 coordinate 33,757, forward strand.
CTAGTATTACTTCCTCATCGGGGTCAACGAGGAAGTCCCTCGCTGGACCGACTGCACCGTTACGCTTGGGGCCTACTGCTAATCTTTATTTAATTTTCCTTCATACGGGATTGTCTACTGCGTCCCGTGGCACGGTCCGCGAACAGCACTCCGTTATAAACCTTCTCAGACTAAATCTCTTTATCGTTTTTTCCCAAGCATCTCTTATTTGTGTCGTCGTCTTTCAAGCCTCACTTGAAAAATACTTATCTCTTTTGTCACGTTTTTCTTCTTTAACTCTTATTCTTTTTCATCGGGTCTCATTACATTGATTAGTTAGTTTTCTTTTTCTATAAAATCTCCGTTGGTTAACTCTTTTATACTTCATTATCAGGTCTTCTTTGGTTATCCCTTTCTTTACCAGCCGTTGCTTGTGTAAATTTCTTGTCTTTTTCTATAAAGTTTCCCATTGCAAACTTTTTTCTATTTATTCTCCCGTGGCTAACTCTATAAGATGTCCCTTCACTAACTCCTCTTTTATCGGTCTCACTGAGCTAACGTTAATCTGTTTCTCACAAACCTCCCTTGGCTAACTCTTCGATTTTAATGGTGTTAGTTAATGATTCATAAATTATTGTTTATTCTTGTTTCTTCAATTTGTGAGTGGATTGAGTTCTTTCAGCAGACCTCGAAATTAGTATGAGAATCTTGTTTGTCTTAGCAACCTCATACAAGTTTCAACTGAATGCTGGAAATTCCACTTAGGGTCAATTGAACGGAGTAGTTTGAAGTCTACTTTGACACAAAATGTACGTCCCGTCCTTAGATACTTACCATCTCGTTTAAGATGTCATTAATAACAATTCAGTGAACCGAAAATACAGAAAAAATGAAATTGTATCCTTAATTTCTTTCTAGAAGTGTAAGGTAAAATTTATGTCAAGAAGTTTGAACACGCAATCTTATGAATGTTGGCCAAATGCTCTAACCAAGTCATTACTAATAAGGCGATGTATAACGTCAGAGTTCCTCTTTCGGGGAAGTGGCATGATGAAATAGTGAGAGAGAGAAAAGGGGGATAATTTGACAGGGTATTCGCAAAGTCATAGTGTAGAATCATTGCTGATGGTCTTCTCCCACAGTTTGTCTGTTTTGTTTCTGATCTGTGATACCACAGAACGTCCAGTTGCCAGTAACTGTCCATATAAAGTACTGTTTTTTTTTTAATTTTGAAGATCCGTTTTCGCTTTTCTTTTGAGGGACAAAATAAAATAAAAAATACATTTTCACACAAATTACTAGTATTAAACAAGGCTTTTCTTAACAAGAAATGTTTTAAAATATGACCAAACAGACTGAGGTTGAATTCAAAAGTAGAAAACAGTTTGTAAAGATTTTCTTTTTTGAAAAACGAAACATTTTTTTGTGCGAAATGTTGACTTGATTATGAAATATGAAACGAACTGAATCAAAACCTTGCTGTAATAATATTTTTCACAATATGATATTTTAAATCCAAGAAGTTTTGTTTATTTTTAACTACGTATTTCTAGTTTGTTATCTATCTATCTTGATAGTATACTTTAATCATATTTTCTGTTACATGACAGTAATTTTGTTTCCGTCCGATATAATAATTTGAATTTGAATTTCCCTCCCTTTTCATTTTTCTTACGTATTTTCCTCTTCTCGGTTCCTTCCTCTGTGTCTTTTCTTCTCTATTTTCTTTCTTTAAACCTATCATTTGTCCATTTTCTTGTCAGTTCTATCCAGTTTACGAGGGAGAAAATGGGATTTTTTGCTGTTCAAAAGAGATGAGAAGAAGAAGAAAAATGCTCACTAGAGAGGGGAAAATCCTCTTCTTGAGAATGTTCTGTGTATTATGATGATGTGTTTCTCCTTTCGTAGTTTGGAAAGGCACATTTATGCTACCCTAATGTCTTTCTGTCTGTGTATCTTATTTCTCTGCTCTCTCTTCATACAAATTGTAGAATATTGAAATCTTTTAGCAGTATTTCCATCTTAGAACAATGGTTTTTTTAAAGCATTACTACTTCCATTATATTTTGTACACTCTGATCATAGAAAATAATAGTCCTGAGATCGAAGTACTGCTTAAATGCCATGTGTACAATGTATAATACAATATGGTAAAGCCGAGTTGATCTTCGATACAAATTTAACGTGATTGTCTCCACGCTTATGAGTTCAGCCTTGTCAGTTCGTCCAACTTTTGGTCTCAAAAAATTTTTGCTGCTCATTTTCTTGAATGTGAGTGTACAATTGAATTTGTGGTTCTAGTAATTACTGAATTCGTCTTGTGTATTGAAATAACAAATTGGCGGATTTGTGAAAATATTCCGTTTGAAGTCATATAATACTTCGTATCCTGTAGGAGAACGAGAAATTCCCCTGCTTGGTGATCACCTGGATTCGTCACTGATTCTGATTTTAATAGATTGTTTATTTGCAAGTGTTCATCTTTAGTTCTCACTTGTATGTAGATGGTACAATCAATAATTTCATGCACTTGCCGCTGTGCATCCCCGCCGAGTAATGTATCCTGATGTACGTGATACAGACAACTAACATATCTACTGCGGTCCAGTCAGACACAACTGATTGGGTCATGTCTCACTTCGAGCAGAGAAAAAACATCAAATTTTTCCAGAAATCGCCGCAAATATACTTGAGGAAATGTTGAAAATACTGCATGGAAACTGGGTGTATGGTGATAAAAAACTTTGGTAAACTTTATTTTTATATGGGTCAGTTTTAGTAACTTTGGAGTTCGGCCCGTCACGATTCGCCTTTAGCTGTTAAGTGTTAAAATCTACGCCCCTGCCGGGACTCGAACCCGGGACCGTTGAGTCGATAGCCTACCGCCGCAAACCGCTCGACCACCCGCCCGTCCATGGGTGTATGGTGAAAACGCCATATGCCGCAAAGAGGCAAAGAAGATTCATTGCTGCTACAGACAGCCTGATAGATGGTGGGAGAAGCACAAATAACATTAGTGAGGTACAGTGTGTTCTGCATGTGAAAACCGCAAAGAAACTGTGACTGACTTCGCGCCCATACGGTCGACAACAACAATAAATAACAAACTGAGGAAATAAATATAAAATATAAAATGTTGTATGAATGTGAAATATGGACATTGAATGTGTAAACGACTCAAAAAATTCAGAGTTACTCAAAGAGCAATGGAGACAAGAAAAAAAAGAATAGATGCGATCTGAAACAAAGGCAGAAGATATGATCAAAATTGCGAAGATGATGACGATGGACCGGTCATATAGCTGCATGAACAGATGGACAGCAAGTGTTTTAGATTGGATTCTCAAAAAAAAAATCGAAAAAGAAGGAAACCAATTAGATAAACAAGCAATTTTTAGGAGCTACACGAATGAAGTCAGCATCTGCCTGATATTTGTGGAGAAAAAAAAATGTAGTGGCCTTCATCCAGCAGTGAATAGAAAAATACTGCATATAATAATGATAATTTTAATTTAGATGAGTTTGGGAAGGGGTATGTTTTTAATTGTGAGAGATATTTTACATTAAATTTTGATTTCAAGATAAATTTAGTGGAAACATTCTGCTTACCACAGAACCTGAAATTATTTGCAGAACAATTTCACTTTTGGCTTTGGTAGATAATTCTGTAGTTAGAAAATGTTACCAATAGTTTGTGTCTAAACCAACATCAATGTATTTTCGAGTCACTCGTTTTAGTTAAGCTAGGAAGTAAAACCACGAAAACACAATGCATGGTTTCAATTAAAGTGAATGAAACTGGATTAGTTTTTTTCCTCTTCCACTTCTTTTAAAAGAACAGATTGTAACATACTTTTTTTTTCATTCGAGAAAAACCACAATCAGGATATACAACGATGAGTTCAAAAATTGAACTTTTGTCCTTATAGTAAATACGTATTTTATTTACGACCTTACGTATATACGGGACGGCGGAGTTTTAAATAAGAATATAAAACTGTTTTTTTTTTCTTAATTGTTAAATCCATCTTATCTCTAGTTTTTAGTAAGAAATGGGGTTTCTGATAAGATTCAACTCATATCTTCAATCGAAAATATTTATGTGCATGACATATGCCTGTTCGTTATATTCACTTGCCAGTTACAGAAATCCACTAGAATGGACCAATTTGTATCAAAGTCGTTTCCTTCTTGAATGAGAATTGATAGGGGATAACATATAACATTTTGATCTGAGTTGCCGTTTCCATGGTAACGAATCTTGAACTCAATTCGTAACGATTTGTGCGAATAAGTGTTTTAACCAAAGTAAAACAAGTAGAGGAGAGGCTTAAGTTAATTACTTTCTTCGTGCTAATGAGAATCAGTTGTTAAACTGTCGTGGGAAAACAGTTGAACCGATTACAATCGATCTCGGGCATGACACTTTGAAATTTCTAGGTACCAGTAGATTAAAACACTAGTAATTTCAGATGTATTAAAACTGTAGTATTTATTAAAACTGTAGCATTTATTAAAACTGTAATATTTTCAGGTGTATTAAAACTGTAGTAGTTTCAGGTGTATTAAAACTGTAGTAGTTGAAGTAGTAGTAATGTAGGGGTTTGAAGAGTCTTTAGACGAAGCCGGCACAAATATTCAAATCCAGAGGTGGCTGAACTAGTTTCTCCATTTAAAATTATATAGTAAGTAAAGAGAAAAATAAAATGTTGATGAAAATTAATATAATCCTTCTCTCTTAAAATATTTAATTCTGTTCAAATCTGTCACACTGTTTAAAAAAATATATAGGAAAAATGCCTTCATATATTCAGTAATGATTTTTCTTATGAGTGCTACTATTTGCATTTATTTTTAGTAATCCTGAAAAATAACTGAGATATTTCTTTTATTTTATAAGAAAGTCTAAATCTTTACGTTCGCACATGCGCAGAAAGAGAAAACAGTTTCTTATCGTAATCATGAATACAGTTCTGGTCAGATATTTGCTGCTACCATTTTGATCACGCACTTCAGCAGAAATGTGAAATATTCTCAGTGAATGAGGATTACAATCCCTAATTGACAAATTGAAAAAGTTATTGAAACATGGCGTAAGTCGTGAGAGTAACTTTCTTTAGGTTTTCGAGGCTCAGGTAACGTTTTTCTGACCATCTATACGGTTTTCATGTAGTGCTTTCTTATTAGTGGCAGTTTTGTTTAGTCAGTAAGACGCTAGACTTCTAACTGAACAAACCATGTTAAAATCTCGTTCAAGGCTTCTATTCTTTTCTCCTGTTCCCAATATTTCTGAAAACTAAATGGTGGCTGGGTTTTATTAGCAAAGTTACTGGAAATTTCCAGACACTATGATTGCCTAGCTTTTTCCAGGAATCCTTATGAAAATGCTTAACAGTGTGGTATTATTTCATCATATATGTTCCATTATGAATACTATCTTTCTATGCTAAGGAAATTTGATCCTCTGTACTGCTTTAAGTTTTGTAATTTATATTGTCGCAATATCATAATTTCAGCTAGGATGTATATAAAAATGTATTGTTTTTACAGTGTTAAATTTGAGCACAAAACCGAGGTAAGGATGTATTCAAAAGTATATTATTCTGTTACAGTGTCAAATAGTCTTTTAATCCTAGGTTTTGCAGTGTTAAGTTCATTTCCTGAAACAAAGAAGAGTTTATTTCCAGTGGTTGAATCAATGTTTCGAAGTTTTTTGGTTTGTTTTGTACATTTTCAGTGACTGTCCATAATTTTCATTTCCTTGGCAACCCTACATTATCTTCTTACTAGCGCCTTGTACATCATTTCCACACCATGCTGGTAGTTCTCAAATTTTTATGCTTGTACTCCAGGACTGTTGAGGAAAAGGAGAGGGGAAATTTTATAATGTGTAGAAGTTTTGCAGTGGAACTTTTTCTTTGGGGATTTTTTTTAGACATTATCTGTTCAATTTTCCCTCTACTTTGTATCATTCCTCTTCTCTTCGCTTCTCTCTCTCCGTCGCTTTTCGTCTAGAAATACGTAACAGTGTTGCAACTTGTCGGGAAATATCCTGAGAAATAATGAAAAAAAAAGTCTAGTGTTTCTTGTAAAAAAAAAATGCCCTTCCCAATTGAATCAAAGCTTTAAATACAATACTTATGTCGATTTTTAAATGTGTATAACGATATGAACGGGTGGATGTTTACAAGTAAAGTGTAATAATGCTCGGTTTCGGTAGCAAGGAAGTTGACGATGTAACAGGGTGCTTCAATTGCTAGGTAACGCAATGTCGACTCTACGGTGTGAAAGGATGTATTCCACTCTTGTTAATGTCCTGACGGTACGACGATGGAGATAGGAAATACTAATGATGTTTCCAATTTACCCCGAATTACACTACAGCAGGAATCCTCAGTTAGGGATGTTACTGCTACAGGAATCCATGGTGTAAACCGTAAAACACATACAATATGTTCCATACAACATAATTTATGAAAAAATTCGCTGAAGTAGGAAGCGCCAGCGGGATATTCACTGCAACAGGAATCTTACTCATTGATAGAGCGGGAATATATCTTAAGGAAAACTCTATAAGAATATAAAGTATAATTAACGATTTGGGTAGAGTTACATACTGAACTATTATTTAATGTTCCTTAAATCATAGCAAGTGTACAGGTTATTACTCAAAAATATTGTTAAATATGTCATCGACTTTACATTCTTTGTTGTAGAAACAATATATAAATTCCCGCTAATTAAACATTACAATTTTCTGTTTCCCTGTCCATTAATAACAATAAAATCAATGAAAGTAAGTGACGACCGCGTGAGCCATCTACGTTTCACTAACGCAATGAACTAACATACGAAGCAATGTACTATATTAAATGTCATTAGTTCCATCTTAGTCCGTATCAAATGTACGGTGAGCTACACGGTTACAACAAGAACAGGGAACCCTATTTAAAAAAACTGGTAATAGGGAAAGTATCGACCTCTATCTTCCGTTTTTCCCGCCTACGAACAAGAAGGGAAAGCCACTGTATTGGATGCTTAACCAAACGTCAGAGGCGCTGTTGACACATGTTATTTCCTCACTGGCTACGTTGTGGCCGCACGAGTTGTCTTCGCTCCAGAACACTGTTAAAAAAGCATTTTTCTTCTTCTCCGCTTACATTGTGATGACAAATGGTGTGTGACTGTGTTATGTGTTAGTCATAAGAAATAACTATGCGTATGAGTATTTTAAAAGCGCATTCGAAAAGTAAATATTGTGTTTTTTCATTTTGTTCAGTCTGCTATGATTTATGTATGCTCCAAAGTAAACAGAAGAAAGAAACTGGTTTAAAAATCTACAAGAGAAGATTAATTTAAATTCGATTTTAATTAATTCCGGTCAAATTGAATATATCTATGTAAATGTGATATAAACCCATAGAGTTCAATTTCATTCAAACTGAAAATGAGCAAAGACGTTAGTGATTTTCGTGCATACGTTAAGACGCACTGCATTATGACGTGCAACTTGAAAAAAGTAATGAATTCAAAGACCATTCATATGCAAAGTGAAAACAATGAAATTATTCCCTACTCTGGCAAATGAAAGAGCAAAGTTTCATGTTTTAATGGTAGAACATTGGTTCAAAATTTTCTTCTTTTAACATTATAAATATCATGGGGTTGCCTATAGCATATTCGAAGAAAAAAGATAACCCCCGGGATCTAATTACTTCGGCAAGGAACTGGGGAAGTACGACCATACAAAACAGGTATATTCGCAGTTCCTTGTTCAGAGATTCTGCCAGTCATCGCTCAAAACTCTAGAGCACTCACCAACTTTAAAAAGTTTATACTTTTAAAAATCTATAGAAACCTTCAAAACTCTGCTTAACCCTTCCACCCGCCCGCCACACACACACACACAAGTATAGTTTTACACCATCGAAGACTGCTGGTTTAAAATTCGGAGATCCACCAATCTGTCTGATATTCCCAATAGCATTTCTCAGTTTCACCTACGGAACGGCTGTAGCACAATTGGTATAGTATTGGCTTAGCAATTGGAAGGTTTTGGGAACAATCTTAGAAGCTGCCCATCCTGACAGAGTTTTCCATGGCTTTTCCTCAACACACCAGTCAATTGCCGAGATGGTACCTTCAAATTAGGCCTTGTCCTACTTCCTTCTAATATCCTCTACCCTATCCTATCTGGGCTGAGACAAACTTGAAAAAAGGCCATAAATAACTTCAAATTCTCACTCTGTTTCACTAGTCGAATGCTGAATCATACTTTCAATTATATCTAGAGCCAATACCTCGCTCCAAAAGTGGATAATGTATTGACGTGTAAGTGTTCTGTTATCTACGGTCAACGGCCATCACAGATCTGCCCCTTAAAATGCATCGGTGAACACAAAGTCAGAGAAAAAAAGTAGGTAAGACGAGAGCGGACATGAGCTCAATTATGGGTATGGTGATCATATTTTCTCAGTCCAAATTCGGTACAGATCTTACCGAGATCTAAAGCCCTCCCCACTTTTTTTTGAGGATGGTTTAGTATCAATCAAAGAAAAAATATTCAGGCATAAATTTATCTAAAAGTTCCGTTTTATTGAAAACTATTTCCTGTTTCAAAATTAAAAAAAAATAGCACCAATTTTAGTTTAATTTCCGGGTGCTGAGCCTTTATAACTTACTAGCTATGACATCTCTTAAGATGCAATAACTTATGATTTAAGTTATTATAACTAAGCTATTATTAATTAGTTCATCATTGATTATGAACTCCCTAGAGCACTACAGTGAAACAAATATAAAATTTACTTAAAATGTTTATATTAAGTTAAACTATATCGCACTTTTTAAAAAAAAAATTCGGGATATTTATTATCTTTTTCCGGCCACAATCCTCAAATTCCGGACTTCCCTTGAAACCAATAACAACACACAATACATCTTGCCTCGTAAAAATACGATTGAAAGGAATGATCAGCTTGCCACACTCGCAGACAACAGAGAGGACACACACACAGAGGGAGAGAGAGAGAATGTGTGTGAGTGGGAAGGAAAGTTGGCAACACCGTACGCGCCTGTCCACTCTCTCCGCCAGCCAAGCTTCAGTTCCTTTCCCCTGTCGTTTCCACCCGGATCTATTCTTTCATAAATAAAAGTTTAGTCCTCTTGGAGATAGCACTCACACTAAATTTGTCATTTTTCTCGCTATATATCATCACTTTAAAGATAGAAGGACATAAGTTAGATTGAAATCTAATACACTTATGCTCTTCTGTCTTGGACGAGACGATATTGAAGTTTGATGCGAATCTAGGTAGGTCTCATTTTATGAGGATGTTGTAAACAAAATGTATATTTTAATTGTTTCCATTTCTACAACTTATGGGACGTTAAAATTTTACTATTGGCCATTTTTCTATTAATCTTAAGTGTTTCAAGTCTAATAGAAAATTTGCTTTTTTAAAAAAGAAAAAAGAAACAGAATTATAAACTAAGAGAAAAGATTCATTTTGCAAATGTTCTGCGATTTTTTTAATAGAACTTAGAGCAAAAGTTTTTTTTCTACTGGTTTCATTCATTCCATTTACTTTCATCTCTAAGCATATTCCTTTGCCTTCGTCCTGAAAGTTTCCTTTTTCCGTCCTCGCCGTTTAAAACCTCATTATCCTCTGGAGTCTTTCCCTACCATAATATTCGTTTACTCATAAGATTAATCTCTTGCTTCATAGATAGCACTAGTGATAAGAAAAAAGAGGAAAAAAAGATTAGATGCTTTCTAGAAACCTAGATGGGGACTACTTAAATGTTGGTTTCATTAAAAGCACTCTCGTCAAAAGATGTAGTTATAGATGATAGTGAGGAAACATTTTCAAATCTCTTTGACTTTCTCCAGTTTAACTATTTTGTTTTCTAAATCTGGAGATAATTATTTTGTTCTATTTGTTATTAAAAGCACTTTCTCCCTGCAGAAAACTAAACAAAGTTAAGTTTTAATTAATTTTTAATTCAACTTTCCTACGGCCAACGGATTATAGCAATGAGTAGGAATTCGTGAATAAAAGTGTTTTAATTTCGTGAGTAAAATATTAGAAAAACCGTGAGCACAAGGTAAGATTTCGTGAGTACAAGAATATTTATTGATATTATATAATTGTTTTGAATGACGTTTTAAAACGTTAGCCATGAAACTTGCACTTATTCATGCTGCTAAAAACTTAAAGTGCATTTCTTTCACATGCTTCTTATACATTTGCAATAATAGGTTTACAAATTTTTAATAAACACATGTACAACTGTGAAGGAATTTGCTTCTTAATCATTCAGCTGAATTTTCATAGGCATATGATGAACACAGTTCCAAATTTATCATGGTCAGATTTGTTCGATTGTTGAGCAGTACACATGAAAACTTTGAAATAATCTCTCATAGGGTGCATCTCTTTGAAGCTTTGCTTTGCTCTCTCCGATAGCGAGATTTACGGTGGCGTGAATTCTTTCACTGCGAATACCGTCAAACGCACACAATGAATGGCCTTGTGATAATGTAATTCGTACTTTTCCGCTAGATGGCAAACCAAGTTCGCAAATTTACTGCCATCAGTGGAGGATAAAGTGTATTACGTTCTAACATTCTCGATGCTACGACAATCCGTTGATAGGTTTTTTGAAGACGAATTATTATTTTTCGATTTTTTGGGGTATTAGTTTCGTGAATGAATGAATAAAAATGGTATAATTTCGTGAGTAGTACTCAGAATTCGTGGATGGAAGCAAAATATCCAAATTTTGCGAGTATTTTAAGAGTTAAAAATAACATTTTCACCAAGTGTTAACAGCCATTTATCTGCTTCATGCGATTACTTGAATGCTCAAAATTTTTGCGAATTTGCGAGTCGCGAAATTCTGGTGCCCCTCCCAATCAGTATGAGCAACAGATCATAAATCCACGAATTATAAATAACAATGAAATAGAAGAAATAAAGATAAACAAATATTATATATATAGCCCACTAGCTACTTAACTCATTCCACTTTCTTGCAACATGTCGAAATTAGGACCTAACACTCAAGACGGTGCTAACCTACTATACGTGTTGTAAAAAAATATTATTATAGCTTTGTTTAAATTGACCCGGCATAATTTAGGTTCACTGTGCCATGTCCTAGTACAGACTATACGTGTCGCTCACCTTAGGAAAATTATGATCAATACTTAAACAGGGCTAACTAACTCTATGGCTTACGGAACTCGCAAGTTCATCACCGCAGTAACAAACGTTTGCTATTGGATTCTATCCTGGGCAACATTAAGCCAATTTTCATCTTTAACATCTACCTCTCGAAGATCTCTTCTAATATTGTCATCTCAACGACGTTTCAGTCTTCCCAACAGCCCTTTTCCATCCGACTTGTCAACCAAAATGGAATATAATCTTCGTTTTTTCCCCATCCGAGCTACATGGCTTGCGCATCTTAGCCTTCGTGATTTCATTATATTTATAATGTCGGGTGAATCATACAGTCTGTGAAATTCTTCACTATTCAATCTCCTCCATTCTCCGGTCAGCGCGCCCCGTTCCGACCTGTATATCTTTCTCAAAACCTTAATTTCAAACACGCGTAATATATGTTCAACTGTCAGGGTCGTACTCCATCTTTTGCATCCCTTAAGTATTACCGGCAGAATAACTGTTCTGTATATTTTTAATTTCAACTTTCTTGATATTAATCGCGAGGTTAGGAGTTTCTGGACTGAATAGAAACATGCGTTTCCCGATGCTAAGCGACTTTTTTATTTCTTCCGTGATCTCGTTCTTGCTAGTTACATATGCTCCTAAGTATTTAAATTTATTTACTTTCTCTATGATCTCATTATTAATTGTTATGTATCTATTTGCTTCATCCTCTGAGTTTAGGCTTGGTATCATGTATTTTGTTTTCTTTACGCTCACCTGTAGACCTATCTCATCGCAAACTTCTACTAACACATCGGTGGTACTTTGTAGTGCATCTATATCGTCCCTTATTAAATCTACATCATTCACGTATAAGAACAGTTTGTTTAAGCCATTCAGTGTTAGTCCCTTTTTTGTCCTTTTTTTATTTTTATAATTGCATACTCTAACGCAAAACAGTAGTCGTGACAAGACTTCACCCTGTTTCAATCCGCTGTGAATCTCGGAACTATATGAGCTCCGTCAAGTCGCCCCCCACCCATCCCTTATCGAGTTTGAGGATGAGACCACATGTATTCGTTAGTGCATCGTTAGTGAATGTTAGTGGACATGACACTAACGTTAGTGCTCCAATGAGAGCAAAGACAGAAGAGAAAAACTGTGGAGGGCACAATTTTTATATTCTCTTTTTGTACCCATTGGAGCACTAACGTTAGTGTCATGTGCACGAATGCATGTGGTCTCATCCTCAAACTCCATATGAGCGGGGGATAACTTGACGGAGCTAACTATATGACATGTAACTAACCTACACGCATTGTACAGTTTTTCCCTTTTTGATAGAGTCATATGCTTTCTTAGACTGGACTGCTCGACGTTATTACGTTTTCTGTGTCTTAAACGTGATTGTTTGGTGTTAGCATCGTGTATAATCAAAGAAAAGATCTAACCTGACTTTTCTAACCTATTTCCATATCTGCACAATATTTTGAAAGTTGTCTAAAATATTGAAAAAATGCGCCGTGAAAAAAAATATTCATACGTACAAACAGAAATAGTAAAGTTATTTTAAGAAAAATATTTTTAAAAAATTATCTCGCCCGCCGGGAATCGAACTCGAGCCTTCCGACCAGCAATCCAACACTGGCATTACGCTAAGCGAGAGCTACCAGCAAACGGTTTGGCACTGTCTTTCATCCTTATTGTAGTTCAGTAAGAACACTAGCAGATGGCACTCTATGGATGATTTTCCTGAACCGACATCCTGAAAGGACTATGTCTAGTACACTTTCTGTCTCTCTAGTAGTCTTAGTACGGTACTTCATCAGATCTATTTCCATTTTGATCTAACAAGTGAGGGATCTGTTCCTATAACCTGTGACTTCTTCGGTTCCGACAAACTTCTCTTCCTAGTGAGTTTTAACTATGATTAGGTATGAGTCCTGCAAGTAGGTGGCGCTATCTGTTGTCTACTTGATCAACTGCATACCCTACTACATTAATCTCATAGATTTAATATATTACCACAGTACTGTAGGATCGTGCAGATCCGTTCGTTTTCAATTGCACGCTTCGTGTACTTGGTAGACTGTTGGATTACTGACCGGGAGACCTGTGTTCGATTTTTTTTTCACTATACGCTTAGCAAACACGGAAGATTACATTTACTACAACAGTTTTTGAATTACTTCTCTCCTTATAGACCTAATGTAGCAGGTGAGTAACAGATGGCAAAGCATATTCGGAGGATTTATAATGACATGCAAACTCTCGTGTTTTAATTATGATTATTGTTAGCAATGCTTGACATTTTAGAAATATTCTTTTCATTACATTAACATAACGTTTAACATAACACTACCCGACGTACTTTATAGCTGCGGTTATGTGACAACTGTTATAAGTTTATTTCACAAATTACGGAAAGAAAATTCACAATTTCTTATCCTGCATAAAGATTTTAATTGATTGCCTTTATTGTGACAGCCGACAATGTTAAAGTATGTAAGTTTAAGGCAATTTGTTTAAAATTTTCAGAAACGTACCAAAGGTAAGAGGTATCCCCTGTGCGGTGCTCACACGCCGTGAACGGAGTATGATGGATGCGAGCGCTCTACCCTGATACAAAATTTGAGAGGATTTCTGTTAGAGCAGAAATTGAAAGAAAAACAACAGAGAATTGGAATTATGTAGAAAGTTCTCCTTCGCTATTGAGGAATTAGAAAAGGGCGTCATGTGAGATGTGTCAGCAATAAAATGGCGGTGTAAAGGCAGTT
>JAGDQP010013491.1:0-47685 GCA_022664845.1 Lepisma saccharinum
CCGACCAGATATGGTGGGTACCGGAAATATTCCGGGGCGGACCAAAACCAGTACTGCTGCCTTGCAGTTAGTAGAGGGATCTACAAAGGCTAGGGGAAGATAACCCCGAACAAAAATATCATGGTGAGGGGAAGCAGTATCACCATTACCACTCTGAGGCTGAAGATGAATGACATCGGCAAGGCTCAGAGATGGACAGAGGGCGACATCTTGAATGTCTACCTTTACTGCGAGGTCGTAGAGCTGACAACTCTACACCGCTAAAACATGTCAAGAAATAGTAACAGATGGTTCATGGATTCTCCTGGGGTAAAATATTCCGGAGGTAAACTAGTCCCTCATTCGGATCTCCGGGCTGGGACTGCTTCAGGGGGCTCTATGAACAGGATTAAAAAAGACCTTAGAATAGGAACGTGGAACGTACGAACATTATACCAAACGGGCGCTCTTCAGGTGGCGGTACGCGAGACCGAGAAGTACGAGCTAGACATATTAGCGATACAAGAAGTTCGGTGGGAGGGTCAAGATAGCATCCCACAGGGCAAGTACACTTTCTACTACGGGGGAACACAGTCTCACGATTTCGGAACAGGGTTCCTCATTAAGAATAGTATCCTTCAGGCGGTTCAGAATATAGAGTTCGTAAACGAAAGACTATCGTACGTTACGATACGTACTCGATGGGGTAACACGGTTTTATTAAACGTCTATGCTCCGACCGAGGTGGCTACTGATAACGACAAAGATATATTCTACGATGAGCTAGAAAGGTTGTTTGACCGATTACCGAAGTATAATTCGAAAATTGTGTTGGGTGATTTCAATGCAAAGGTAGGGAGGGAAGAAAAATATAGACCTACTATAGGCAAATACAGTCTTCATGAAAAGACCAACAACAATGGAGAAAGACTGATAACTTTCGCGATTTCGAAAAACTTACTGGTAAAGAGCACGTACTTTGAACACAAAGACATACACAAATGCACATGGGTATCTCCGGACGGCAAAACTCTCAACCAGATCGATCACGTATTAGTAGACAGACGAAGACACACCAACATAATGGACGTTAGGTCGTACAGAGGAGCGGAAGGTGACACCGACCATCAATTAGTGATCACAAAAGTAAGGGAAAAGTTATGCATCGCGAACAGAGAAAGCAAGGGATCAAAACAACTGAAATTCGAAGTGAAACTACTAAATAATCCGAGCATAAGAGCAGATTACCAACTCGAACTCTCAAATAGGTTCGAAATCCTAGCCGACTCGAGTAATAATAATGATGATAATAATGAAATTGATGTAAGTAAGATGTGGGAGGCAATTCGTGAAACAATTAAGAGCGCAGCGAAGGAACGCGTAGGTGAAAAGAAACAACAGAAAAACAAACCTTGGTTTGATGAAGAATGCATTAAACTTCATGAGGAACGAAAACAAGCAAGGCAACGATGGCTAAGTAATAAAAGCGAAGCAAATACCAACCACTACAGTAACGCGAAACGAAACGCCACACTAGGGTTCAGAAACAAAAAGCGAGAATATCTGACGCAGAAGATTCAGGAGATTGAGGAAAACGGGAAGACAAATAACATACGAGATCTATACAAAGGGGTAAACTCGTTAAGAAAAGGTTACCAGCCGAGATTAGGAATGATTAGAAATGAACGTGGAGATCTTCAGGCGGATCCGACTAAAATTGTCGATGTGTGGAAAAGTTATTTCGACAAACTTCTTAATGTACACAGCGGGGAACAAACAGAGGAATTTGAAATTCATACCGCAGAACCGTGGATTCCCGAACCTAGCGAGATCGAGATCGAAATGTCGGTTAAGAAATTGAAAAATTTCAGATCACCAGGAATAGACAATATTCCAGCCGAATTAATTAAAACAGGAGGAACGGCACTAATCAAGGAACTACATAAATTGATAAGTGCTATATGGAGAAAGGAGGAGCTCCCAAACGAATGGAAAACATCAATAATTGTTCCGATTTACAAAAAAGGCGATAAGTCGGAATGCAATAATTACCGCGGAATCTCGTTACTTGCAACCTGTTACAAGGTATTAAGTAATATTCTGTTAACACGCCTAAATGTATACGTAGATTAAATAATTGGAGATCACCAATGTGGATTTAGAAGAAATAGATCAATGTTGGACCAGATTTTTGCTTTGAGACAAATTTTGGAGAAGAAATGGGAATACAAATGGACGGTTCATCAGCTATTCATTGATTTTAAGAAAGCATATGATTCTATCAAAAGGGAAAAGTTATACAGTATCCTGATACGATTTGGAATTCCGAGAAAATTAGTGCAACTAGTGAAGATGTGTCTCAGCGACCCCATAAGCAGAGTACGGATAGGTAATAATATGTCAGATAGTTTCAAGATTCGCAACGGATTGAAACAAGGTGATGCCTTGTCACCACTACTGTTTAACTTCGCGTTAGAATATGCGATTTTAAAAATTAAAGGGGACAAAAAGGGACTATCATTGAATGGTTTGAATCAATTGTTTGTATACGCGGATGATGTAGATTTAATAGGGGACAATATATATGAACTACAAAGCAACACCGATGTCTTAGTAGAAGCGTGCGATGAGATAGGTCTACAGGTAAACATAGATAAAACAAAATACATGATAACAAGCCGAAGCACAGGGAATGAAGGAATTAAAAACATAAGAATTAGGGATGAGGTCATAGAGAAAGTAAACAAATTTAAATACTTGGGAGCATACGTAACAAGCAAAAATGAGGTCACGGAAGAAATAAAAAGTCACTTAGTATCGGGGAACTCATGTTTCTATTCAGTCCAAAAACATCTAAGATCGCGATTAATATCAAGGAAATTGAAATTAAAAATATACAGAACTGTTGTTCTGCCGGTAATACTGTACGGTTGCGAAAGTTGGAGTACGACCCTAGCAGATGAACATAAATTACGTGTATTTGAAAATAAGGTTTTGAGAAAGATATATGGGCCGAAACGGGACGAGATGACTGGAGAGTGGAGGAGACTGCATAATGAAGAACTCCACGGACTGTACGATTCACCAGATGTTGTAAAAATAATGAAATCGCGACGACTAAGGTGGGCAGGCCATGTAGCTCGGATGGGGGAAAAACGAAGATTATATTCTATCCTGGTTGGAAGGCCCGATGGAAAGAGGCCATTGGGAAGACCGAGACGTCGTTGGGAGGACAATATTAGAAGAGATCTTCGAGAAGTAGGTGTTCGTGATGAAAACTGGCTTGATACTGCCCAGGATAGAATCCAATGGCGAACGTTTGTTACTGCGGCGATGAACTTGCGAGTTCCATAAGCCATAGAGTTAGTTAGTTATTTAGTTAGTTAGTCGATGTTGTGGACTAGCTTGCTTGTTTTTGAAGCAAATGTAATTCCTAAGCATTGTATAAAAATGATAATCAACACTATTAATAAAATACAAGAAACGTACTTGAAAACATGCCAAAACAAACGTAACCAAGATGTGCAAATCGTCGTAATACACATAAAACATGCACATGATACAGACGTACATACGTCTGAGTTGTCTAGTAACAAATAAACTCAATATTAAATTCTAAGGCATAATTTTAACCAATTTTCATATATTTGTTAAATTGAACACGGCATATTTAATTGTTGTGAAATTCCTTAATTTGCATGTGGAATATATCTACATTAGCATTTTGATTAGATATAGTATTGAAGGTTGCGCACATTCTCCTTGCAGGCGATTTGCAAAGGTCATATATTCTACCTTTTTTGCAGAAAAATATTTTAAGGTTTCGCAAGCGAGTTTTCCCCGTAGGAATGCATAAACCTATTTTACTTAATAATGAGGTATCGTTGACCTGTTTATTTAATATTTTATACAGGAATAACATATCATTTAGGTGTCTTCTCTGTTTGAGACTATTAAGGACATAGTTTGTCACCAACGTATCAAAACGAGGGTAAATCTTCGTCTGTCTAAAAGCTAGGACCCGAAGGAATTTGGCTTGTACCGCTTCAATTTTACGTTTATGTGTTTCTTAACTAGGTGCCCATATTAAAAAGCGATATTCTAATTTTTTCGGACCTATAAATTATAAAGCATACTAAATGAATTGGTGTTCCGAAATTCCCTCTTTAGGCGCAAAATATATCCTAGGTTTCTGTGTACTTGATTATTGGTTCTTCAAGGAATTAAACGCTGTAAATGATGTTCGCGATTGCTACTGAAAGAGATTTATCCCACAAAGGGACAAAAACAAAAGACACACAGGGGAAAAGACGCAGACTGTGTATCCTTAAGCGTTAAAATTTCATTTATTTCCATGTTTTCCGCTATTTTTCTTTCCCTCATTCCTTCTTTTCTCCTCTTTTTTCGCTTTCTCCATCATCTTATTCCATGCTCTCCCTCTGTGTGTGTGTGTGTATGTGTGTTGTTTGAACATGACAATTTTTGTTGCACTGCATAATGATGATTCCTGCATGATGTCCATATTATTACTTTCATTTTCTTTGCATTAATTCCTATCTCTTAAAACTTTACATTCCTATCTCTCACGTGCATGGAATTTCTGCCTTTTTACCTTGTGGTTTTCTAAGTGATGCTGAACTTCTCATCCTTTCTTGCTCTAAATGGAGGAATATCCTGGTATATCATGTTTTGGCGCATATTTGTACTGTCATGTTGGTTGTCTAACTATTAGGCGTACAGTGAAACAATTATCCTGGGGGAAAAGGTATTATTTCTTATAACTCCAATCTCCGGATTTCTCAATCGATAGCCTTTAGGCAATAAAATTCCCGTAATCCCAGAACTAGAAAAATCTGCACCTAAACATTTAGACCTGACTATAGTTACTATGTTAAAGCATACAATTAATGAATGGACTATACAAGTTAATTAAATACTGCATTTTATACTTCACCCAAGATGGCTTCTAGCCAAGTCGGCCTTTCGTGCACGTGGCGCAGTAGTTCAAAGATGACCGAATTTCCGTATTCGAAGACTTCTCTGGATAAGACTTCTCGTAACCTTGTAATTTACCTTCATAATGGCCACTAAATGTGATAATTCTGATAATATACAATGCAATCACTACAGCCTGGATCATAGAATATTTACGACTCTCATTTGTAATTCCCACACAACCTTGGCCCGAAGAGAGACAATTGTGATCAGACTCTCACAACCTGGGTCCTGCGTTACCAACTCTAGCTCAAGTAGCTTAAGCTTAGGACTTCTTCCTTAAACTTAGTTTACAAAATTGTCGCTAGAATGAGTTGGTAACAACAACATTTCCTTCATTCTTTGTTTTCATACGCTCATTTCCTGATCAGGTTTTACAGAATGGTAATGACGAAACAACTCAAGTCATTACACTTTTCCACCTTTAATTTTTATATATCAGATTGCTAGTAAATGTAGAAATCACAAATCCCCTAAATATAGAAATCTCGACAGATTTTCTAAATATAGAAATCTCAAATCTTCACAGATCCCATCTCCTAAATATTGAAACCCCAAACAGTCTCTTTAAAACCTACGAAAAACACAGCGACAGCGCTACATCATACGATTAGTCGAGTGAAGGCAGTTCAAGGTGGTGGTTATGTTACGATAGTGTACTTACACGAGAAGAACAGTTGTTTGGTTTCTGTGGGCCAAAGGACTGACCGCAAATGGTGCAGGTGAACGTAGACAAGCATCACGAAAAGCAATGCACAAATGGATCCAGCAGTCAACAATGCTCAAACGACCGTTGTCAACAAGAACCGTACAGGTTGTACCATGGAGGTTGCAACTGAAACCAAGATTCCGGCGTGTGGTGGAGATGATATGTGATAACTAACGTGTGTCCATTGATGATGCTGTTGCTGCTATCAGTTGCTCACATACAGTGGGCTGCGTAATCGTTGTTCCAACGAAAATAAAACTGCTTAATTAGTCTGCAATCTTCTTTACTGCTGGATCTCAAGGACTTGTAAAACGATGGGATAAGAGCCTGAATGTACAGTTGGAGGAAAATAAACTAAACGCCACGCAAGCAGAGCTGAAACGGGTCTTTGGGTCAAGTTTTGGACTGAGTCGCTGGGTCACTGGGTCTATTTTGGGGATCCGGTTTGACCCGGTGACCCGACCTCGACCCGATCACCCGAAAGGCTGAGCAGAGGTCTTATTCTTTCATTATTATACACTGTTAAGTCAGGGGAGACCGTGACTGGGAGTTTACCCCCAGTGCACTGGTGACATCCGGAAATAGTCTCATATCTCCGGAAAGAACAAATATAACCACCCCTAGGGGTGTGTATATTACCGCCGCGTCGGCTGAGACGTTAGTCAGTGTTCGATCCTCCGGTTGGCGCATCACAGAGTTAGTCTGGTCCTTTGGGTCAAGTCAAGAGCGGGTCACTGGGTCAGTCAGGTCCCTCCGGTCTATATCAGGTTAACCAGGTCACCTATGTTCATGTCAGGCCGGATCAGAAAAACTAGTCCAGTTTCAGCTCTGCATGTAGTACTCGTAATAATTATGTTTCTATCCCTTTATATATTGATTGACCCTCGGATATATATATATATATATATATTATAGAGGCATGCTATAGAGGCATTGGTAATTTCAATAAACCTATTTTTAGTGTAACTTGTATTGACAGACATAGACTAAATATTCAGAAACGTTGCAGCGTGAAGAGAACACAGTTATGGTCAGGAGATCGGATCATACTAAGAGGAACTCACACATCCGCACACAGAGAGAGACAGACACACATGTCCCAAATCAGTGAATTAGATTAGGTAACTACTCGTTTTAGGCGGTAGAAGCAGACACAGGCAGAGTGAGGGGGAACGGAAAAAGAGGGAGAGAGAGAGATCTATGGGCTGACAGAGGGCAAGTTTGACGTCACGGAAACTAGATCGTGCGATTGGTTGTCAGAATTGGAAGGGCGTGTTCTTTTTTTCCCTCCCTTTTTTTTCTGCAACGCGAATACGTGGGTGTAACGTGGGTGTAACGAGGTAACGGGTGACCCCCTGGTGGCCCTAGTCAGAATTTACGTTCGTCGTCTCCTCTTTTAACTCCACGATCTCCTCTTTCAACCATCGTTTTTGCTTCTCGTTATTTTAAAATCCATCTTCATTCATCGTTCATCCCTTTTCCTTCTGTGAGTCCCTCTATTCGTTTTCGTCTTTGGTCAAAAGAACTAAATCTGTTTCAGGAATTGTAACAGCTTAAGCGATACAAATATGTATAAATGTATTTGTTTGTTTCTTAAAAGAAAATAATACATTTTATAGATCACGTGATCTGCAATTTTTGAAATTGACACTTAGTTTAACCACATTGGTTTGTTTATATTAATCTATCAGAAATGAATCAATATTTCATTTGTAATTCAAAAAATAAGAAAAAACTTCTAAAACATACTTTTCTTTTAAAAAAATACAAAACAAAATAAAACAATTCGTAATAAAAGAAACTAATTTTGTTTATGCATAACTAAAACGAAAAGCATGCGGCGCTCTCTCATATACAAGCACTTTATAAATTCTTCAGTTTGCGCACCCCATATTTTACTTTTTAGTGCGAATTGTTTTTATTTTGTATTTTTTTTTTTTAAGAAAAGTATGTTTTAAAAAGTTTTTTTTCCTTTAGTTATTTCCGTATTCGGATACTTTTTCCTTACCCTATACATTGTAAGCTGATGTTTTGTAACAAAAATCCTAAAGTGTTCTCCAACCAGTCAAACGCAACATCGTTACGGACTAGTATTTATTTTAGGATAAAGAAGCTCTTACTACAAAAATAAAATTTGCTTTTACAATAAATAAAAATATATGAATGTAACAATTGTTTTGTCAGCCGACTTACATCGCTGTGCAAAATTTCGTCATTGTAAGTAAAACTCTTTTCTTACAAACTGTTTCAAGAGATGACAACTATTGGTGCACAAGTTACAGAGTATGTCAGTCGAAGACAAAATGTACTTCAATTAATACTTAAGCACGAAATCATTGATGCACCCATAAATCACACATGAAGTTGACAATACGTAAATGTTACAGATCGCTTCATCTAAATATTTACCCTTGCTGAATATATGACACAAGATTGCGTAAAAGGCTTTCACTTTACCTTAATGTCATTTTGATACCAAAGAGGTACTATAGTATGTAAATTTTATATGTGACACTACACAATAGAAACATGTGACACTACGATTCTTTCATCGTAATTAAGATCTGTAAATGTTCTTGGCCTGTGAACGTTAATACCCAACCTAGCTATGTTACCTATTCACGTTGCTTTCAATGCCTATTATCCGTGCAGACTTAAGAGTATACTGTTGCTCTTATGGCAACAATAATGCCGGTTTGACCGTTAAATAAAAGAACAAATCTGAGCTCACTGCAGCCGTTCTCTCACTTCGGGTTGCCATAACCAAGCGGCAACGCTCCAGTCGCTGTTAGTTCTTTTCCCTCTTCCCCCGTCAAGTTTTTCAAATGGAACTATCGTCATATTCGATAATTAAATATGTGTAAATGAAGAACGAAATTAGGGAATAAATTTCCATAGAAATGGTAAATATAAAACCCTTACGGGTGATCATTAAAAAGAGATAACAGTAAAGGAATTTCAAGTGTGTCAGGGGGGGGGGAAGTACGATAAGTAAAACTGCAGCTGTTGCCCATAAGTTGCAACAGTATAAACCAAACTCTGGATCGGTAATAGGGAGATAGATGTCTACAAAACAACTTAATTTAATTTGGTGTTGGTTCTGGTTTTAACTCGCATTTATTCCATTCGAATCTAATGCGCATTTTAAAGCCGAATTTAGTCTCCAAAATCGCGGTGGACATTAGAATAGATGACGCAGTAGATTCGTCTGAGACCTCGAAAATTCTGCTTAGGTTCTGCGTGTGCTTCAGCTCTGTTCGGGTTATCTCGTTGCTCGTAGTTTGTCGCTTTCGTATTCAGAGATACCTTATTAATTGTCGCCGTATACTAGATTTTATTTGTGTAGGCATATGTATAAACAAAGATATAACATTAACATATTGTTGTATGTAAAAAAATGATAATATAAAAACATAGTCATATATCTAAATATTGTATAGCGGTAATAATAATTAATATCCATAAGTTTAACTTATTGTATGCTGCAAAAGTGTGTGCCTTGGCATCACAATTGCCAGTAAACATTTCTGTTTTATTTCAAGACTTTTAAAATTGAGATACGTATTACATTTGATGGCGCATTAGCTTCGAGTAAACACGTAATTGCTCTTAAGCCTCAGTGCATCCAAATGTTATTTCGCCTACACCACAATTGTGATGACTACAATCAATTTATAGTTAGTCAATACAATGTAAACAATCAAACGTTTGTGCTTTTCAATGACGCTATTCATTGCATAGCCATCAAGCGCAAAAGTGTTGTTTGATAATGTAAAAAAGGTTGGAATTACACTACGTTCTATTTCTGAACACACATCTCTTAAATCTATATTTTAACTTTTCAAGAACGAGTACTTCCTTGTAACACATGTAGCCATTATCTGGAACCTTCACAAAGAATCTGGCTGCTTACTTTAACTATTGCCCACTGGTCTATCTTTGTCCTTCACAATATGGACTCGACTGATTGATTATATTTGTGTTTTTACTTACTCTCTTATGAAGCCACAAAAGATAACATTCGAGCAGTTTCTAGACACATCGTCGTTCATATGTTCTTTATAGTTATAACTTTGTTTTACCGTATCTAAACTTAGGCCCTTTCTGAATTTGTGTTCCGTTTACTTCAATCCTCCGTTGAAAAGTAGAATTCTAATAACTACCCGACGGAGCAAGGGTGCATAATGGAGCATAAAGTAGCAATTCGGAAAGGCCTTTAGTTGTCACCAACCTTGGCGACCTTCTTTACAATGTCTCCTCACAGTTGCCAGGTCCACACCATGTCCACGTAGATCACAAGAAAAGTTACTAAATGCTCAAAAAAGGGTTTCCAACTGTGGCTTTGTTTCAGTACCTTCGTCAAGTTATTCAATCCCTTTTCACAGGTCGTACCAATTATATCTTTCTATGAACGTCTCAGTGCGTGATGAAGATAACGCAGTCGCAAATCTCAACTATACCGGCATCAAATTGAGCATTGCTCATAACATACACATTTACAAAGTGAGAAAAATTCACATACTCAGGTGAAGAATCAGTAAGCTCGAAATGAAGGAAAGACAAACACTAATGAGAGTCTAGGGGAAAAAACTAGGGCGTACCTGATGACAACATACTGAGATAAGTGTAGCAAAACTAATAGGGACTCTTTAAATAGAAACTAAGTTGTAGCGCATAGCGTAAGCTGAACATGCAACACTGCACAGCAGGATAAACCCAACCTTCCAGCAGAGCATTCGATGCACAGTAAAAAGCACAACATTTGTTTTACAATGACTCTACATGTCTGCACCTAGTTAACTGAGGAACCAATAACGAGCAGACACTACACCAACTGAAAATGAATACAGTAGCACATGTGTCACTCACATGCAAGTTCAACCGTCGATAATAAACATTAATACAAGAAGCGAGTGAATTAAACACCCTCAGTCAAGCACTGAGGAAATAAATCCAAGGAAGACATGTGACTACTGCACCAAAATAAATATAAGCCACATTATTTTCTTCAAGAGAACGGACACTTAATAAGAAAATGAATGAAAAAAACACTAAGAATGTACTTCATCCTTGTACCTAACCACACTCTTGCTAAAGAATACAATGGAGCAACGGGACAATACACTATAAAATGTTTTCACTTTGCACTGCTCACATCTAGAACTCAAACACCGAGTTAAACAAAATATTAACAACCCATTAACACTGGGTGTAAAACTGAACTAAAGCCAACAAATATATATAACTCACAAGTTTCTTTCTTCAAATTCATAATCCATAAATCCGAAGGAAAGGTATAGTCATCTGGGCTTCTCTTAATGATTAACTGTCTCTACACGTCACATACGCTATTAAGCATATAATAACTTGCGAGCGTTAGGCAACTACGGCTCAGGACGATCAAACAGACAGAACCTTACTTATCACTCTGGTCTATCTAAAGAAAATCACCAAGATACCAAATACCTCTCAGCTAGACAAAAGGTCTACAGACGTTCGAGTACTCATTGATTATTGTATTTTCAACCATTGCTAATTAGTAAGAAAAGAAGCACATATTCCATCTTTTCGTAGTATTCCCTAAATTGTTCAAGTTCCCTTTGTAATTACTTCACTTTATTAATTCTAAGCTACTGGTTTGTTCTCTTAAACAAATAAATAACAATATTGAGAGCAAATACCACATGAACAACAGGAATAAACGACACGTGTGTCAATAAAGTAACAAGGGAGTAAGTTTTGGGCGTAACGTTACAGTAAATACACCAAAGCTAGTCGGAGGATTTAGCTTTAATTTTAACTGCCTTTTACTCAGACTGAAACCAATATTGTTTACTAACAAAAAGCAAAATCCAAACTCATATTCTATGTATACAAATTTCGAGAAGAAATATTAAAATATTTATCACTAAATCAATAATACAAAAGATACATAAAGGTCGTGTAACGCTAATAGTACACCACCGTTACACCAATTTGTCCTTTTTGGACGTTGACAATTTTCCACCATAGTCTTTTATATCATCAATCTGGCTTTCAAATCCTGTATTTCATAACCCAACTTCATTTATTCTCATAACAACTTCATTTACTCTATCAATGTAAGGAAATGTTTTACTAACACAAAATGATGCATGCCATTAACAGTTCAATATTTTCATCAATTGTGTAACATTTTTTACATTCTGAAAATATACATGATATTGATCCTTCCGCAGTTATTAACGCTGTATTTGTATTACTTCCAAATTCTGCAAGTGCTTGTGGTAAAGATCTTGAATTGTTATACATTCTGGAAAGTTATATCAGAAAAGGGTTATCGCTTATTTTGACTCAATTGATCGTTACATCATGTTCAACAATGGTAACCCCAGTATCAACAGCTTCCGTAAATGTTCTGATTTTTTTATACTTTCTGGGGATTGTCAGATAAAATAACAGAGTCCTGGTACAAAGAAGAAACCATAAGAGAAAACCATACCTATAAATAAAACAAATACCTTACTGGCATACTTCGAGGATGAGATACAAATATTTGTAACAAGACACTAAACGTAAACAGAAAGATCTCCAATAAGTTCGTGGACTGTTCTTTGAAGTGTTTAGTTATAATAACAGCAAAGTTTACTACAATAAACACTGCCAGAATCATCAGCCACGTTTCTGCAAAAATGGTAAATATAGATCCATCCATTTAGGTAAAGGTTTTGGTGTATTGAACACTATTATAAGAGATGTAATAAAGATAGGGTAAGGGAACATGAATTCCTGATACCTTTCATAGTTGATCATAGATGAGGAAAGAGCAAACTATGAACGACCATCAGCTAGATCACCTAAAACGACGTCCATGGATTCTTTAGTTGTTGAATATACATGAGTAAAATTAACATATTGTATGAGTGCTTCAAATATTTTTCCCATTGGCCCTTGCTAAGTATACTTTCCTTTGTCTTTCGGCACAACTTCCAACACAGGCAAATCATATAATTCTGATGTTATTAAGAGTGGGTAACCATTCACGTTTCTAATTCGAAAAGATACAACGCTGTTTAAGTTTGGAAAAACAGCCTTGAATCTGTGCTCAAATTTGTTACGTAAGATTCGTTGGCGTAAGGATTCATCACTACAGCATTACGACAACTCTCCTGATTAACACTTGTGAGTCCTTGCGTTGCGTCGCTGCATTTTTGTCTCTACATTACATTGAGTAATTTTGCAGACCAAGTAATGTTAAATACTTCTTTATCGGTATTTTTCAAGCTTGCGACGTATAACTTAAAAATGATAACAATTATCGTGTTCGTATCCCAAAGCTTACAAATAATCTTTCGTAGTGAATGCACTCGTTCAAGAAGTATCACAACTGCAATTTCTTTGTTAAGAGTACACAATACGTCAATATCTTCATAACGTTCCGGAAAATATTTGAGGATACGAACTGAAGTATGTGCATGTATATAACCCAAAACACTTGATTCCAATGACATATTACCTTCAACAATCACACTTACTGAATGTGTAACTGAAAGGTATTTTATACGTAACCTAAGAGCAGAATACACATATTCAATTGTGATACTATTAGGTTGATAATTCACCAAAGTTAATTTGCCTTTTGTGAATTCTTCTGATAAACCATAGAGTAGAATCCAATATACTATTTTCATAAGCATTGTAAATTAATGTGAAAATAGCTTCTGAAAAAAAATAGAGACAAGGTTAATGAAAGAACGATATAAAATGTAACATATTATAGTTTAGTACGGTATAATTACTTCTTGAGTCTTCGCCACAGAGATAATCAACGCGATATGTTTTTCAGTGGTCAAATCGAGCAAATTCAAATGCCGAGCTATGATCGAGTAATATGAATAATTCTTAGTTCCAAACCCAATAATTTGAAAGAAATGTGAGAAACTAAGGCGAGTGTATCTACATTCCAGGAAGGTTTGTGTTGAAAATCATGAAGGAAAATGAGATGTTTTTTCACATCAATGTCCAACCTGCACCAAAGTTTTATGGATCCTTTATTTGACTAGGGAAGAACCGTAGATTATATTTGGTTATTGTATATGCACTCATCGGTCTATTTCAGTGCAAAATAACTAAATACATTTTAAGTTATCAAATTCACACCATTCCATTAATATGCAGCAAACTTTCATGAGGTCTTCAATATACTAAGAAAGGACCATAGATAATAATATTCAATCTCAGCATATACACTCAGCACCATATTTCATGGGGGTACCTACCAAAGACCTTCAAGGTTCTCTAATACAGACCGTTTCAACGATCTGGACAAATCTTTTCCAGAGTCTTTTAATTGACCGGGGAAGTTCGTAGACTAAATCTCGTCTTAAGACATGTATCACGCACTTTTTTTTATATCTGAGATCAATATCATTACACCATCTAGCGCCAAAGTGTCCATCTAACTTTACTTGCCTAGAAAATGACTTCAACTCTTGTCTCAACATATCAATTCAGTGGAACACCATCGAAATATTGTCCCACACAGTATACCTCCATATCTCAGAACTCTGTCTCTCTCTCGGTGAATTCACCTGTAATATTCCAAAGATTTTCTGGCCCATAGATATCGATGGTACTTTGCAGCTATTTCTTATCTCGTATATAAAATATATTAGAAATGTAAGCTTACTGCAAATTATCATCATATGTACGAAATATACCAAATTATGCCTTTACAGTATTCCCATTTATACTTTAACTTTGAGTAATTCATGTAATCTTTTAATCCTCAAAGCATTAAAATAGAAAATAAACGTGTAACTTATTTCGTGTTCGTGGATTTTCTTTATCTGAGATTCTATATTAGCATTTGACGTATATATCTTCATGGTTTCAACAATTACATTAGTGTGGACTGCTCTCGACATGTCTTAATAAATTGAGTACCGTATTTTTCCTTTTCTCTCTTCTTTTCCCTCAAGATTTGCTACGTCTCTTTTCTTCTTGTCATCTTTCTCTGTCTTTGTTCCTCCCTCTGTCCTCGTCTTCTTACTCAAATCTCTATCTAAGAGTCAAAACAGAAACATAATAAAAAAGGGTTTGAGAGAAATCAGTTTCCTGTCTTCTTCCTGATATCATTTGTACCTGGGTACGAATCTATGATGTAACGTAAATGATTTCCTGGCGTTTGAAAGTTATTTGAATCCAATGTTAATTAACATGTTTATTATATTACATAAAATACAATTTACTTACCAATTAAATACTATTGATTAGTTTTGTGTTGTTACAAATCTGCGATTTAATGTGTTGCGAAAATGTAAGGTCACGATCAAGACTGACTACTAAATATTTTTCTGGTGCTCTGTAAGGAATGTCGTTATTTTATCATAGTAAAGGTTGTATGTAATTTTTCATCGTTTACTACATGGCATGTGCTTTTATCAGCGCGTTAATTTGAAGCCTCCAGTGGCGAGTCTATCGATGATATTCATTACGTCCTCTTTGCACGTAACTATGACACAAACTAATTTATTGGCTAACTACAACAAAAAACAGGCAAAGGGTTAGCTGCATATGTTACAAGAAAGCAGCGATCTATAATTTGCACATCTGGTGTACAGAAGAAATATAATAGACCTGGTAGCACAATTCGCCTTGAGACTCAGGGCTTTATATGCTTAAAAGTGGACGTACGACGTGGTTATAACGATTTGGTAAACCTTGTTGTTGTAACTTGTATAATAGTCTTTGTAATCACACTTTATCAAAAGGCTCTGTAGATATCAATATAGAATCCCAGAACACATTGCTTACGATTAATAGTTGTGAAGAAGTACTTAATCGCTCTTAACTAACTGTGATGTAGTACTTTGACAT
Organism: Lepisma saccharinum; assembly: GCA_022664845.1. Taxonomy (NCBI): domain Eukaryota; kingdom Metazoa; phylum Arthropoda; class Insecta; order Zygentoma; family Lepismatidae; genus Lepisma; species Lepisma saccharinum. The sequence goes on from JAGDQP010013491.1 coordinate 15,542, forward strand.
GCTCGAAAACCGAATTTGAGAGTTGTTAGAAGCAACTGAGGAGTAGCCTGAAGTACCTCAGACCTTACATATATCCGCTCAGGCAGCTTTCATGATTGTGAGATTCTTTAGTTTGTGTTTTATTTGTGTGTGAGATATTTGTTTTGGTTGATCTATTGGCTGTTAGGCTAGCATCGAATTTACAGATTTTATATAAAGATAGATAGATAGATTGATTGATTGATTTACTGATTTATTGATTGATTGATTGATTCATTCATTGATAAATTGATTGATTGATTTTAAATATTGTATATTTGCCTTTCGGTCAGAGGTTTTATTTTAGAGAAAAGTTTATTCCAGAGGTAATATATTTGTCACCAGCGATGTCGTGTCTTATCTTTCAACTTCATATAAGTTTGCAGTGCAGGAATATTCTATTCCTGATAGGCTGTGCTCAGATCACGGTATTATCTATTTCTTCAGGTTTTGCAAGGAAAATGTAATAAAGTGGTACGGCTTGGTCACCCAGTCTTTGATCCAATTTGTGAACTGGCTTGCTTGAACAAAAGCGATATTCGCCTTGTGTTCAGTAAGAAATCGGACAAGCAATCATCTCTGTTTTCAAATCCATTCGCATTATATGTTGGAACGGTAATTAAAGGTTGCTGTTAGTTTTTCATGCTACAAAAGTATCAGTCAAATGCTCCGTGTAGACAGAAACCATCCGTTCATTGATTTAGTATTGGAACATGCTTATGCTGTTACAAGTCCTAGAAGACCTATGTAAGAACTACTACGTAAAAATGCTTATCCTTATGGATAAGGTTTCTTTGCTGAAGGCCAAGTTAGATTATATTTAGGTTGCTCCAGCCATTCATACCTATACAATATGAAGATTCTTATGGCGAAATTTATATGTGGCCTACAACTGAAAATGGAATTGGATCTAACAACGTATTTAAAGAGCAACATAAGACCTACTTAACTATTTCGCTATTGTAAAACAGTTCAAAATTTAACAAAACGTCATCTTTTGTACTTTTTAAACATTAAAAACGCTTACTTGAGTTCTAATTTTCCATTGCATGCAATAAGGAGATAAGTCAAGCACTTTCAATAATGTTTTTTTGCTACGAAATCATGTTTTATTCCATTCAAGTAGATGGGTTCATGTTAGTAGTAATTTGAAGATTTTCTACTGAATAGCACTGCTGTAATTTTTAAGATAAACTTTTGGTACAGTCTTTCTTGTTTTTCTGAAACCTAGTGTCGCTTGACTGATCCCGTTTTGGCTTACACAGATCCAGTGGAATGGTCCAGGACCTGTTATTTATAAACAATTTCCATGAATCATTTCAACCATAGTTTCTATAACGATTGTTGCTTAAGATGCAAGTTTGTTGTACGCGAGCTATTCCTTGCTTTCGATCTTTTCTAAATTGACAACCTTTATTAAATCCAAATGACGATTAAAATTTGTTATATTATTGTTTTAAAAAAGCAACAAACGAAATTCAAATTTTAAAAAAAAATCGGTAACTTGCTGGTTGATTTAGTTAGCAATTGGAGAAATTAGGCTGCGTGGTTGCATCGTGTTTGTTTGGTGTAAACTCTAATGAAATACTATTGTTCACACTTCAAACATCTAGGTAAAGCGTTGCAGTTATATCAGTGTTATGATGAACGACAAAGCATTGGGAGATTAAACCAATAATAATAATAAGACAGCTGGCTAAGTAGAATCCGTAATTATTGATAATATGGAAATAGAGCGATTAATTACATCTAAGCCTTTACAGGAAGTTTCTGTGTGCAAAAGCTGTAGTGTGTATTATTGTTAACGAAACATAATTAGCAAACTAATTGTCGATTGATATGTTGTCCTCACCCTATTAGCGCACCCGTATGAACGTCTGTGAATAAGGGAAGATATAGGGTTTGTCCTGTCTGTCTGTCTGCCCCCCCATGGATCTCAGCAACTACAAGTCCGACAGAGTTGAGCCATACACCGTTGGATTCGTCATGATCTGAAACGTTGGGGAAACTTATAACTTTGACTCTAAAACTGACAGGTTCTTTTCATTTACTTAATTTTCTCCAATTTTCTCATATATTTTGACATGGTATGTTTGTCTCCCCCTCCTTCCTCGATCCCAGTAACTACAAGTACACCGTCGAATTTGTCACGGACTAAAACGGTGGGGGAAATTATCAGTTTGACTCTAATAAAAGTGGCAAGTCCTTTGGAATCGCTTAGCATTCTCCATTTGTGCTTCTCCTAGATCTCAGTAACTACAGGTCACACAGAGTTGAGCCATACACCGTTGGATTCTTAATAGTCTCAAAGCATGAAATCACCTATCAAATAAACTCTAAAGTTGGTATGTCCTTTTCAATCGCTTAGTATTCCAAATCTGTATGTTTCTTTGTCCGCCCTTAGATCTCAGTAACTATAGGTCACACAGAGATGAACCATACACCGTTAGATTCGTCATGCTCTCAAACGGTGGGGAAACTTATCAGTTTGACTCTAAAAGTGGCAGGTCCTTTTAAATCACTTATTATTCTCCATCTCTATGTAGAGTTTATATCCTAAACCGCTGGAGCTAGAAACACCAAATATGGTATCAAGGTACATCATAACTAGTAGGTTAAGAAAATAATACAAAATGTTAAAAAGGTCGCCATCTTGGATCCAAAATGGCCTCCAAACTTGTTTTTAAATAGAGGGCATAGCCTAAATTCCTGGAGCTAAAGAAACAAAAATTTGGTATGAAGGTGTATTAAGATTAATGCACTGGGTAAAGACAAATCCAAAGAGCAAGAAGCATTACTCCACTTATAAGAAGTACGGATCATAGAATGAACTGGAATCATCACTAGTAGGTTACGAAAATATTACAAATCGTCACCAAAGGTGCCATCATGGATCCAAAATGTCTGACCTTAAAAATCAATTTTCAACACAGTTTGAGCTAGAGATACGAAATTTGGCATAAAGGTGTATTATCACAAGTAGTATATGAAAGTATTACAACATTTTGAGAAAGTCTCCATCTTTAATTCTAAATGGCTACCCAAAACCATTTTCCACACTGTTCGAGCTAGACAAATTAAATTTTGTATGTAGGTGTACCATTACAGGTAGCTTACGACAATATAAGAAAAAAGTCGCCATCTTTTTAATCAAAAATGGCAGCCCAAAACTCATTTTCCACACCACTGAAGCTAGAGATACGAAATTTGGTTTGGAGGTGTATGACCAAGAGTAGGTTGCAATAAATGGGGCAAACTTCTCTTATGGATCTAACCGCTAGGGGTATGGGGGTAGATCTATACCATATCGGGCGGAGTCCCCCGGAGAGTCTGGTTACGATAATCACATGAGCTAGTCAAGCGAAATTTGGCGTAAAGGTAAATTATCAAGGTTACGAGAAACACATTAAATGATCAAAAAGTCGCCATGTTGAATCCAATATTGCCGACTAAGATTAATACAGAAGGCATATTTTGGGCAAACAAATGTATTTCGACTCAGAACGACGTGCATAATTGGTTTTAATGTATTTTCTACCAGCACGATTGTACTTCAACGGTTCCATGTACTAGAGCTATTTTTGGCCGCCATCTTGAAAAATGAAATTTTCCCTATAACTTCGATATCTGGGGGAATATCTTGACCAAACCTGCGCATTTCAAGCCAGAACAATTTAAATATATTTAAATGGTTTTAATGTATTTTCGGCCGCCATTTTGCAAAAACAGAATTTTTCATATAGTATCTTCAGCGTTTATGGGCAAATTTCAACCAAACCAACATATTTCGACCCAAAGAAAAGTATATCAATTGTTTTCATTTATTTTCGGTACGTTCGGCAGCCATCTAGAAAAAAATAGATTTTTCCCTATATCGTCTGTATTTATTCCATAATTTCAACTTGAAACCAACCAAATTTATACTTTATACCATAATTTCAACCAAATTATGAAACCAACCAAATTTATAATTTCAACATATTTCGACTCCGATCTATGTATTTGAATATTTTTTATTTATTTTCGGTACTACCGGCTACTATCTTGAAAAATGGACTTTTTTCTATATATTCGGCATTTATGGGAATATTTCAACCAAACCAACATATTTCGACTCCGATCCATGTACTTAAATGTTTGTAATTCTTTTTGTTTCAACCGACCGCTATCTTGAAAAAAATAGACTTTTCCCTATATCTTCGGCGTTTATGCGAATATTTAAACCAAACCAACATATTTCGACTCAAAGCGATGTACCTCAATGCTTTTCACTCAAGTATTTTGGGTACCGTTTGATTCGTCATGATCAGAGACGATGAGGAAATTATGAATGTGACAGAGATGAGCCATACACCATTGGATTCATAGTGGTCTGAAACCGTGGATAACCTACAACTTTGACCCTGAAATTGGTAGGTCCTTTCTATTAATAGTCGCTTGCTATTCCTTTTGGGATTTTTTCCAGCGTGTTTTTGCCTTCTGCTCCTTGCCAACTCTCTGCGTTTCGGGCACTTCTTTCGGGCTTCTTCCATGCGTGCTTCGTGTCTAGATTAGAGTGTGTTCTGTCTTCGATGTGGCTGAAGCAGGGTGCTGATGGCTAGGTACCCTCCCTGCCTTGAGGTCCGATAACGGTTTTCTTCGTTATGTGCCCTCTCCTGTGGCTAGCCGACCAGGTGGACGAGCGGTCTGCGGCGGTAGGCCATCGGCTCGAAGGTCTCGGGTTCGAGTCCCGGCAGGGGCATAGGTGTGGATTTTAACAGCTAAAGGCGAGTCGTGACGGGTCGAAGTCCAAATTTACTAGACTGGCCCATATAAAAATAAAGTTTATCAAAGTTTATCTCCTGTGGCGTAATGTCGGCTTGTCTCCAAGTAGGTTTGACCACATTGAGTCTGGGTAAGTTCCCTATTTGAAACAGAGTGTCGCGGGTCCCTGGTTTGCTTGTTGAGTCTACCTACTTTTGTTGGAGCAGCCTAAGGACATTATATTAGTGCTTTGGTTTTGTCTACAATAAAACCATTACTTAGCTTGTTATTACCTACGTTCTCTAAAGGTAAGTATGCAGGATTACTGAATTATATATTTAAACTATTGGTTGGAGTTTAGATACTGACTGGAGGAATTCTTTTGATAGTTTCTTAAATACTAATCTTTGAGACATTTGCAATCTGGAATAAGGCATGTGATATATACAGCACAAAAGAAGTAGAAGTGTCTTGTAAGTTTCTACCCATACTTCGTAGTACAGCACGTTAGTTATAGCTTAAATGTCTTTAACAAATTGTTATTTTTCTAAAGTAAGAAAATATAGCGGCCTCAAAACTTTGAGAAGACATTCGTGTTATATTTAAGGGCTAATATTCCAATTTAGTGAGTTCGTTTTTCAGTTGAATTGCTCGGAGCAAAATACTGTTATGACAAATTTTGCGTGAAAATGAATTAATGGTTCTGATAACTTCCAGAATGACAGTCCTATCTGATGGAAATATCAGATAAACAAAATCTGGTCAAAGATAGCAGAACAGGCATTGCGGGGTCCTGTTGTTCCCAAAGGTTCGGAGGAAAATATTTCAGGAATATCAACCTATGCTTTCATGTATAGTAACATAAAGTAAGTTGGAAAACTAACTGCGAGTGAAGCTGCTAAAAAGAAGCTTTATTTCTCCAACGTCTCAAGTGGTGACGAGATTATACTTGATGAGACCCAAGAGTAATATATTCATCACTCTTCAGAAGAAGAGGAATCTAAAATAAACTCATCTAAGGTAGGTACTACATTCTCCCTTTAACCATTGTTAAAATTCTACTTTTACATATTTTTTTCAACTTGGACAAATATTTTATAAGATTGAATAACATTTTACAAACTTTATATTTCTTTTGCCTGTTGTTTGCTTTAACATGTGAATTGATGCTACTTACTTGGCTAAGCATGGATAACGATATACAGGCCAAAACGGAGCAAGATGACCGTGGAATGGAGGAGACCGCATAATGAAGAAATTTACGACTCAGCTGATGTTGCAAAAATAATGAAATCACGACAACTTTGAGCACTAAGGGGGACAGGCTATGTAGCTCGGATGAAGGAGAAACCAAGATTATATTCCATTATGGTTGGTAAACCAGAGGGAAAGAGACCGTTAGGAAGACCGAGACGACGTTGGGAGGATAATATTAGAAGCGATCTTGGAGAAGTAGGTGTTTGTGATGAAAAATGGCTAGAGTTTGCTCAGAATAGAAGCCTGTGAAGAACGTTTGTTATACTGTGGCAATGAAATTGCGAGTTCAGTAAGCCATGGAGTAAGTAAGTATACCTGATGCATGTAATTGTACAGCTTTTCTTGAAAATGATTGAGTGCATTAAACATTAGACTTAAGTTATATGCTTCGTTCAGTAATATTACATGATATATCTAAGACTCATATCGTGGCTAGGGTTGAATGATTCATTATCAAAATATCGGAAGTGATTTCTTATTTGAATTGAATTTTATTTTAAGGCCCTTAGGCAACTGTGAGTCAAGCCGAATGGATGATGAATGGATAAATTGGTGGAATGTAGAAAGTGGGATGAAACGGGAGCTGTCCGAGAAAAACCACGCATACGGTGTTTGTCCACCACAAAGCCTATAAGGCATAAGCAGGGATCGAACCGATGGCCCCTAGTACTAGAGGCGAACGCTCTACCAACTGATCCAGCGCGGTCCAGTATTTTCTTTTCTCGAATTATCACCGTTCTTACCGAAGTATGAACAAGTTACTGGAACAAACCATGGAGCACTATCTTGCACATACCGTCATTTCAGTAGCCCCAGTGGTTTAGTCTGTGTATTCTATACACCAATGAGTTTGGCGGCCATTTTGGATCCAAGACGGCAACTTTTTCAAAATATCAGATTTTTTTCCTTTACCTACTTTTTATAATACACCTTCATACCAAATTTGTTGTTTCTAGCTCTAGTAGTTTGGCCTGGGAATTTTGATGATCAGACAGTGAGTGAGTGAGTGAGTGACCATGGGGCTATATATTATATGGACTCAATTTGCTTCGCTGGCCCCAGGCCCCCTTGGGAACTTCGCTCCCAACTTCGTTTTTTGGGGGACTGCGCCCCCCCCCCCTTTAACGTAACCAAACTCACTCTGGCGGACTAAGCCTCCATGGTACAAATATAACCCCGGGCGGGCTGAGCCCGCATAGGGGAAGTTTGCCCCATTTTTTGTAACCTACTTGTCATGTTACATCTTCATATCAAATTTCGTTTGTCTAGTATTAGTGGTTGAGAAAATGGGTTTCCGGGCGGCCATTTTGGATTAAAGATGGCGACATTTTTAAAATTTTCTTATATTGTCGGGACTTACTTCATATAAAATTTTATTTCTCTTGTCTCGAATGGTGTTGAAAATTATTTTGAGGCGGCCATTTGGAATCCAAGATGGCGACTTTTACAAAATGTTGTTATGATTTCCTAAACTACTTGTTATGATACATCTTTATGCCATCTCTAGTTCAAACGGTGTGGAAATTGAATTTTTGTGTCCTCCATTTTCGATCCAAGATGGCGACTTTTAGAAAATTTGAAAACATTTTCGTAACCTATTAGTGATAATGTACATTCGTACCAAATTTCAATTCAGTAGCCCCAGCGGTTTAGACTGTGTATTCTGTACAACAATCCCAGACAGCACGTACGTGTACTGCACGGGTGCATAATCCATACCACAGCCGTGCATTTGTACACGTTATTTGAGACATGACTCACATGTGCAGCACGGGTATCCGATCGTATGTAATGGATATTCGTATAGTTGGTGTGGAATGCATTTTGAGGTTGAAATGGTAAATTATGAAATAAAAGTAGCCTTCTTGTTATGTTGTTAAGGAAAATGGCTTACGTGCATAATCCGTGCCACGGCACGCATTGCTGTTCGTTTGCACGGATGCTGCACACGTCTCTAATCTAGCGCGGAATAAATATTTAGGTGGAAAGAGCAAATAATTAAATAAAAATAGCCTCCTTGTTATGTTGTTAACGAAAATGCCATTCGTGGATAATCCGTGCCACTGCACGCATACCTATGAATTTGGAGGGATGGTGCACATGTATGATATCCGTGTAAAATCCGTTCCAGTTCACGCATATCCGGTCGTTCGCCCGGGTCTTGCACACCTATGGTATCCGTGCAAAGGCACGCATATCCATTCGTTTGTAAGGATGTTGCACTTGTCTCATATCTATAGTGTGGATATGTAGATTCGAAGGGCAAATAATGAAATTAAAATGCACTTTCTTGTTATGTTTGTAAGGAAAATGGCATCCGTGCAGAATCCGAGCCAGGACACGCATATCCGTTTGTTTGCACGGATGTTCCACACGTATGGTATCCGTGCATAATCCGTGAAAGGGCATGCATATCCGTTCTTTTGCACAGGTTGTCCACACGCATGGTATCCGTGCATAACCCATGCCACGGCACGCATATCCGTTCGTTTGCACGGATGCTGCACACGTCCTTTATATCTAGTGTGAAAGAATTATGTAGGTTCAAAGGGTATACATAATTAAATAAAAATCGTTTTCATGGTTTGTTTATAAAAAATATGGCATCCTTTCCTCGGCTCGCATATCCGTTCGTTGATACAAGTATATCACGGATTTTGTACGCGTACAGAGTGTTTGTTCTCTTTCTAGGCGAGAATAAATTGGAAGTGTAACCAACTAAATAAAAATTGCTTCCTTCTTATGTTTATAAAGGGAATAGGCACCAAAAAGAATTTAAAAACGTATATATTTCTTCCAGCAGGAGACTCGCGCTTTACGTTCTGCACTGCGCATGTGAGCTGTCATTTGTCACTTAGTGTGTAGTCTAGACGCAGACGTTAAGTTGTTTCATTTCCCGGCGCGTCCTTTGTAATAATAAGAGAAGACAAGCCATCAAATCAAAACAACAGAGATATGAGGACAACTACAGCTACCAAGTGCTTTTACTACAGTCAGTGATCAAACAATAGTTATCACCTATTAGTGCAAGGTGAATGGTGTTAAAAAATAATAATTCTTTAGAAGTTACACGATTATATTATATACTGGCCAAGTCTGCTAGGCTACTCTATAGCATAAGCGCCACCTTAAGGAGGAGAGAGAAGACAAGCCTTTGTGTTGTCCTGGTAACAGTCACTGAAGTAAGGTAAGGACTTTTATCGGTATTAAGTATATATAGATATATTTTTCTTTCAGGAACCGATGACATGTTTGTTATAACGTTTTAATACCTATTCAGTGTCCAGTAATACGGCAAGGGTGTAGATAGCTGGTCCACCCTATGATGTTACATGAATTTTATTTTTGTTTCTCGTGTACAAGGGCATCTATGGGAATAGCATTTGTAAATAGTAACTTTGTGTTAGTATTTCTAACGAAACCTAACCTAACTTACCTAACCTAGAGGCAGTAATGCATAATGTGGACCACCTATCTACACCCTTGCCAACAATACACGTGCACAATTTACAAGTTACGTTGACATGTATCATGTATTACATTGGGGTAATACAAATAAATTTACAACGTTTCGCTTTCCTAAATTTAAGATCACTGTCACTTTCGGAGAGAGAGCAAAGATGCGTGTAACGTTATTAACTTGCACACAAGAAAAAAATTACGCAAAAGTAAACGAGCTTACGTAACATGCATTTTTTGAGCTGCAATGGAATAGTTAATTGCGTTCATGGTGACGTTTGTAGATCGCTGCCCCCCCCCCTGTACTTTTTAAAAAAATCACAGCATTTTTTTATGTGAATGAATGTTTATTTCTGACGTTAGGTTGGGTTTGTATCTGTCAAATAGAAATAGTTTGAAACTATGTTTAATAGCGTAAATTTCATTAATTCAGTCAGGCGGCCGCTCTATATATAGCACTAATTCCCTTGTAAACAGGCCTGGCGATAGTGTGATATGCCGCCCGGTATTACTTTAGCTTACGTCTGGCATGATTTTTCCGAACGATATAAGTCACGGTTACATGATTCGGAATAATGATACATTTACGTCATAATGACTTATTTCCATTGATGTTTTGCTTCAAATATCACGAACAATATGTCGAGTGAGCAATAGCGTAGACGAAAAGCAAGTCGAGTGAGCAATAGAATACGCGATGCAAATCCATTATCAGACAGCACCTGTTACTGCTCCATTTATGGTGCCAAATGGAACGCCCGATGTATACTAAAGAGACGCCTGTCGCCCCACTAACCAATTATTACAAGTTCATTTGTGGCTTTATAGGCATCTAAGGCTCAGGCCGGGAAGAGGAGAGGGAAGGTGTCGGTTAGAGCCTATGTTGAAGGTGCCGTCTCAGCATTTGTCAAGGTAAATCCCATGAAAATCTCAGAATTGTCGGCCGCTGAGATCGAACCCAGGACATCCAGAATGCTACGCCTACGCTCTACCACTGAGCTGTGGCGTCTTGGGCAGAAGAACCCCGAGATCACCCATGCACAAGGTGTTTGTCCACCACAAAGCCCACATGGCACGAGTGTGGATAGAACGAAGAAATAAAAACTCTATGATTGGTTTTCAATTTGTAGCTGAAAGGTTAGAATTTCTTTCTCGCTGTACAAATCTTCCCTAGCATCGTTTACCAATACACATCCCCGTACTAAAATATGGACAGGCAAAGCTGTAAAAGTTCGGAAGAAATTGATTGATTTTAGAACCTTTAGGCATTCAAATGTGAATCATAATTAAGAGGCCGTCGTGCCTAATGTGCGTGTGTGTGATTTCATATTTTTGAAGCTACTGGACAAATGACAAACAATAATGAAAGTTTGGTAAGCGGCCCCCAAAATACATGTGAATGTGTAACAAATGAACAATCTGACATTTTAACATTGTTTATTTTAGCTGACAAAATAGAATGCCAGTAATTGCGTACGCGCATGACGTCATCAATTACGGGCATTATAATTTTTCATATAAAATAAACAGTGTCAAAATGTCAGATAGTTCATTTGTTACACATTCACATGTATTTTGGAGTGGCGCTTTCCGAAATTTCATTATTTCTTTTCATTTGTGCATTATCTTCAAAAATATGAACACACACACACGCAGCGTAGGTACGGAGGCCTGTTAGGAAATGTACTGAACAGAAATGTTTACCAACAAATAACCCTTGTACACCATGTGTTATGTTTTTTTTTAATTATACCAATGTTGTGAATAAAAGAGAAAGAAATTAGCCAAGCATAACGTATGTGAAGCGATTGATTTAAGTGACATTGTAGTTTTGCTAACAAAATTTTAAAGCCATGAGTGCATGGTCAATTATTTGCGATGGGTAGATACTCGTCTTAAAACTAGAGATTTTGAGGCCGAAAAAAAAAACTAGAATTTGGGGAAAGAAACAGGATTTTGTTTCCCTAAGCAATAAAGCCCTGGTTCTATTGATGCAATCTCTTTCTTTTTCGTCAGGAATATTAACTACTTAGCACATTTGCGTTCCCGATTAGTAATATTAAGTGTTCATACTTTTAAAAAGGTACAAAAGTTACAAATGCAAAAATCACATTACCGCCCATGTACAAGAGAAACGAGCTCAGTTCACTTTTGTCCTTTAAGTATCTTTGGCTTAAACCCCAAAACTTAAATAATGCTTCACCACTTTGTCAGATGGAGTCCGATTTCCGTCTTTTTTTTCTGCATATATCTTTAACAATGATTAACATTATAACGATATCATTGACCATCAAATAGTGTCAAGACCACCCTAATAGTAAAAAAAAATCATTTTTCCGGAACTCAATTTTACGTTCTTTTTTCTTTTATTTAAATAACTATTTCTAACCCCTCGGCCGATATGTCGGGATAATTTCCTAGGTAAGGCTGGGGCCGTGGTAGTTCAACGGTTAGAGCGCTCGCCTCTGGTGCTTGGGGTCGTCAGTTCAAGTTCTTCTCTTGCCATGGGCTTTGTGGGGGACACACATCGTGCACATGGGTTTTTTCGTGGTTCTCCCGTTTCCTCCAACTTCCTTCACTCCACCAATCACCTGCCCCTGAATGGTCCAAAGTTGCCTAAAAGCCTTAAAATTAAATTGAAATTCTTAAGTAAGACCCTTGCCGTTACATTATATAAAATCCAAATTCGTACCGTCGGGTTTCTAAGGACAGGTTCCATTAGTTTAGGGTGTGCCATTGGATTGGATTGATTACAATATTCAGAATTTTTTAAGCCCATTGAACTTAACGTTTCTCGGCCTGATCGAAAACTTTACCCCAATCCCGTCATATGACTGAGATTACGTTGCTTGGCGAGCACTCGTTCGTTATCCTCTCATGGACTAATACAATTTGCTTTTTTTTCTTTTGATCTCTTCCCAGTCTTCACGTGCTTACCAATATTTCATTTTTCCCAAGGCTCAAAACGGAAATCGTAATCCAATGGAAACTGACAGTGAAACACGATTTGCCGAAACGTATAACATCTTTTATTACCAGCTCCCGTAGCTGATTCGGTAACGTGTTGGACTTCGGAGTGGCACTGGGAAGGCGAGCTGGTTTGAATCCCGCCGCCGCCTATCCTGACTGAGGTTTTCCAGGGTTTCCCTCAGTTTTACCAGCAAAATTCCGAGATGGTACCTTCGTTATGGCCCTGGCCGATACCTTTCCAATCCCTACTCCATCCCGTCCTGAGCTACAGATGCCGGAAGGACAATAAAATAAATTGAAATAAAATTTTAACATCTTCTATCGCGACGAATGTGGTAAAAGTAATAATTTGTTAAGAAGAAGATCAGGTTTTTTATCTCGTCCGACGTACTTGTTCGAAGTTTACATAAACATGCAGTGACCTCGTAGAACTGTCCCCAACTACCCCCTCCCCTCCTCCACACACGCACACCACATTGCTGCCAAACAGAGCAAGGAATAAAACTTATATTTGGCAGGATTACAGGAAGAAATAGCTAAGTGCCACAAATATATTTCGACTATTGTTTCAATAATTAGACTGGTAACTATTTTTCTTTAGTTGGGCAGTTATTAATTTTGTATGAATATTTTAGCAAACTACACACATCTTGAAAAGGACCGACAGGACTGGGGAACAGGTGACAATAGAAGTTGCGGTTTGTGACTCCTCTTTGTATGAACTGGGTAAATATCGTACCTTCCTTCGTTATGTATTTTTATTTAAAAAAGAGAAACGTTTCCTCAACTTCCGAGCGCTACTAACCATACGTTTATAGCCCTACTAACTATTTAATTAGTATTTTCCGTTCTTCTTTGTATAATAAATCATCCTATTTTATGTAGTATTGTTAAGGCAGTCATTTATAAGTGTTGCCCTACTGAAAGTGAGCCTTGTATTAGCGTCACTGCTAGAATAATCATAGCTTTGTGTTTGATCCAATTAAGCTATGTACACCATTGCCTGAACGTGTTCGTCTACTGTCTACATATGCTGAAGTTATGGCCGTATCGTCGATTTGTCCAACATATTCAGTAATTAATTATTCAATTTTTTAGGGGAACCGTCGTACAAACCCTAACTCTTGTTCTGCCACTTCCTCATCTTCAAATCACTGAAAAATCCTGCGAAAGGTAGGATCATCCAATGCATCGAGGTTCATGACACTGTTGATTTGTTCCGCAGACATACCCGAACATCGGACATCCTTTGTACAACATATCTAAATTCTAATGATTAGGTATAGTAAAGCGGCAAGACTATTATGTTTAAAATAGGTTTCTATAACCCATATGTTTCCTGTTAAACAAATTCCAGAATAAATTAAAAGCTTTGCTTTCATTTGGGCAGTCCACACACATAGCAGTACATGATTGAAATGACAACCAAAAGTTCAGTTTTTATGTTATAGACTTACCATTTGTCATATTATAATTAAACTTATAGATAAATATTAAATTTAAACATCAATATTTATTGTAAACCATACTTATCCGCGTATTTTCTGGCTCAACTGCATGTCTGTTCATCGTCCAGGAGCACTACACTCTGTGTTAGTGTGAAAACTATTGATCACGCAGAATCTAGTGCTCCAAGACATTAAACTGACATGCAGACGAATCTAAAAATAGGCAGATAAGTTTAAATAATCGTTATCACTTTAACATTTAATTTTTAATATTCATTTTAGATATCTCCCACTCGCGAATGAGTCAGTTGCAAATTAAGCTTGGAAAATTTAAACATAGTTATGTGTAAAATTCTAAATAGGTGTTACGATCCATATTTATTATTTATTACTTTCTACATTCTCTCTCATTTAATTGCAGGGAACAGAAGAAACATCAGGACAACAATGAAGAAATTGATTTTGAAGAAGAATCCATCATTAGTGGCGGTTCTACAGTCTAAACACTACGGCAGGTGTGTGTGTTTGTGTGTGTAATACTTACAAAGCGGGATCTATTCTGTGAAACAAAAAATAGGTATTTGTGTGTTTATATATGTATATATTCTTTTCATATGTATAGTGTATACTTTCTATATTAATAAAATATACAATTATATAATCTGTTTTACTATCATATTTTTTGACCCATCACTGCATTTTAGGTTATGCTCAGCTTCTAGACATCTAGGAGAATGTTAAATGTTGCATATTGATTGTGGAGCAGCAAGCATTCAGCATAGTTTCGATTTTATATGTGAAATAATTAGTATGTGCACTTAGCGATTATGGATTGATATATATTGTTTACACTGTTTTTAGGTTTTACTGCTCCGTGTTGTTATTCAGGTTATGTGGTGAATTTCTAAAATACTCTTAAGTGAGTAGTGATTAATTCTGCATTAAAGGTACTTTAACCCTTTTCTGCTTGAGTTGCTTTACATATTATTTTAACATATGACGGTACTTGGGGAACCTGCTAGTTTCTTGATTTTCTCGCTGTTTCTAAGTGTCCTCGGTGGATGAGCGGGTAAGCTTGTCACCATTGTAATTTAGGGATCTCGGGTTTGATTCTCGGTGGCGACACGAGTGGTTCCCATCCCCACGTTCAACTTTAGGTCCCGTACTTAGGACGTCATTATTTCAAACCGATGGAAGGAAATGGCAAACGGCCATCAATTCACTTTGCCCAGGAACCTTCGGGTAATAGACCTGCCTCCGGGCAGAACACCAATCATAATCATCATCTAAAAGACCCGCTGTGGTATGAAGACTTTTGAATTATAATAATTTTTTTGGTGGTGGTGGTGGGTTATTATGGCTCAGCTTGGAATAGGAATCTTGTGAAAACAGTATGGCTTTGGTCTATTTTGGAGGGACCATCAGTATTTGCCTGGTGTGACTCAGAAAAGTCTTGGAAAATCAATAATCAGGATGGCGTCTACGGAATGTTAACCAGTGATCTTCCGAATGTCTAGACAGCTCTCTATCCAATGCGCCTTTTTTCTAATATGAGTCTTCGATGGTTTTATATTAAATGGTTAAACAGTAGTTATAAAACAAACCATAATAAATATGTCTATTCTACAAGAATAATACCAGGAAAAACAAACTCAGTGGTGAGAGATGATGCGACTTTCCACAAAACCCGGTTGAAATACATGTGCAAAACCCGTGCACACGAACGGATATAAGTGCAAATGCGTGGGTGAAACCCTTATTTAAATGTACATCCACCCTACACGTCCTGTTCCCCTAGCAGGTACGTGTGCACTACCTGTGGGAAAGCACGGGTACCTATACCGATCCTGCGGAGCAGTCGATATGAGGTCGTAGGTTCAAACCTGGTTTCCGGGCATCTCCACGAGCTTTTCCCTCACTCACACTACGTAAATGGTACATTGGAAATAAACCCTCTCACCCCGGCTGAATTTTAATACAAAAAGGCCCTAGAAGCAATATACATGTATGCATACACATATGTGTTAGTTTAATGCACACATTTCTTCTAGGGCCTTTCTATACTAAAATTCAGCCGGGGTGAGAGGGTTTATTTCCAATGTACCATTTACGTAGTGTGAGTGAGGGAAAAGCTCGTGGAGATGCCCGGGAACCAGGTTTGAACCTACGACCTCATATCGACTGCTCCGTAGGATCGGTATAGGTACCCGTGCTTTCCCACAGGTAGTGCACACGTACCTGCTAGGGGAACAGGATGGATGTGCATTTAAAATCAGGGTTTCATCCGTGCATTTGCATGGGTATCCGTTCGTGTGCACGGGATTTGCACCTGTATTTCAGCCGGGTTTCATCGGAGCATTTGTACGGGTATCCGTTCGTGTGCACGGATTTTGCACATGCATTTCAACCGGGTTTCATCCGTGCATTTGCACGCATTTCCGCTCATGTGAACGGGTTTTGCACATGTATTTCAGCCGGGTTTCATCCGTGCATTTGTACGGATATCCGTTCATGTGCACGGGTTTTGCACATGTATTTCAGCCGCGTTTCATCCGTGGATTTGTACGGGTATCCGTTCGTGTGCACGGATTTTGCATGTGCATTTCAGCCGCGTTTCATCCGTGGATTTGCACGCGTATCCCTTTCTGTACACGGATTTTGCACATGCATGTCAGCCGAGTTTCATCCGTGCATTTGTACGGGTATCCGTTCCTTTGCAAGCGTACTGCACCCGTCCTGATGAGGAATAGCAAGCGTGCTATACGTGTACGCCACACGTACAGCCGTGCATTTGTACCCGTGCAGCACACGTGTATCCGTGTATTTGCACACGTGCAGCACCCGTGCTGAACGTGTACTGTGACGTCTGGGAATGGGTTTGGCGGCCATTTTGAATCCAAGATGGCGACTTTTTCAAAATGTCGGATCTTTTCCTTTACCTACCCATGGTCCTACACCTTCATACCAAATGTGGTGTTTCTAGCTCAAGTAGATTGGCCTGGAAATGTTGATGATCAATCAGTCAGTGAGTCAGTCAGTCAGTGACCATTGGGCTATATATTATATGGATGTCACTTCTTATTTGAATTATCCAATATACTTCAACAATATAGACTGATTCATTGTTGTAGAAATAAATGTGATTGAAAACAACAAAGGACAACATTTGTATCCATAGCTGTTTGTTTCATCGAAGCAGCCACTGGATTGCATTTCTTCAGTCTGTCTGTTTTAGTTGGAGGTAAACAGATTTTATTCGAATCGCAGTAACAAAATGGTGAATAATCCATCAGAAAATAAACGTTGTGCGTTGTGTATGTGTTTTGTTTTGAAGAGATCAAATAAGAAAGAACGAAAATTTGGAATTCTGACCGACTGCACTCACTGCTTCTGTATTGCGTGTATCAGAAAATGGCGTGAAGGGAAACCAGGTGTGGATTACACAAGCACCAAATCTTGCCCCGTCTGCAAATCAAGATCCAGATATATTATTCCCAGTCGTCGATGGGTGGGGACAGCGGAGGCCAAGCAGAAACTCATCAAGGAATTCAAGGAAAAGGCTAAGAACAAAAAATGCATGTACTTCAGGATGAAGAGAAACTGTCCATTCAAAGACGAATGTTTCTTTCGTCACTTACTTCCCAATGGCCAAGAGGTTAATTTGGGAAGCCCAAGATTCAGAAATCAGCTGTAAACTGAAGAAGAGAACATGCCAAGGAAAAGCTGAAGCCAAGTCTGAACTATACCTCAAACAGAAGAAAAACAAAATGGAAGAAGAAACATAACACAAGTTATTTCGGACAATTTCTAAATTGATTGGAACTGGTATCAAAGTTTTGACTTAAAATAATTTACTCGTGCGAATGTTAACCACTGTAAACAACAAAACTAATTTTCTTATGCATTGTCTATTATAACGAAACTAAAAATTCGAAAATTTCGTCTTATAATACATCGAATATTTACATTTTTCAAAAGTACAATAAAGTTTAATGATCGCCTATTTCCTGTTCTGATTTTCAAATGTTTAAACAACATGATTAGCTAGTCTTCACAACAAAGTCTCTATTTTAGGGGGGAAAAAATATTAAGTTTTGGTATTACTTTAGTTTGGGTCAGTGATCTACTTAAGCAAACCTTTCGCAGTATAACTAATTGGTTTATTAAAACTGTTATGGCGAGAGACCCTGGAAATTTTCGACTCGAGAATTAGGGAGAAAAGAAAATATTAAAATGTGCTAAAAGCAATAAGAAATATTCTTTGGCTATCCAGGATATAAAATCTGTGTGGATTTCTACTCGAGAATTACTCGCGAGTGTTCTGAATTTGTCCTTCATTTACGATTTTTTTTTTTTAACGTTCACTCGAGAAATTTATTTAATTTTTTCATCTTCAAGAATAATTGATATGCTACTGCAGTTTTCGAAAAGTTTCCGAGACTTAATTCAGTATAATGTTATCCAAAATGCCATTTGTAAAGGATGTTCCTTTTGATGAGTGTACGCAGGGCTACGTTCAACTGAAAGAAATGCTGTCGAAAAATGGAAATTTGTCAGTTCTTGAGAGTTTGAATGCTCTACAACCGAATATAGAAAGGTTGCTAGCTATTTTTCTATCTTCCTTTATACACGGATATCTCTCTATATATAAATTCGTATGTATTTTGCAGCTTTAATAGTTGGAATAACATTATCCATTATAAGTCACATAAAGAATAACTTATGACGCTTAAATCTAGAAAAACACTACTTCTAAAAAAGAGCTCCAAGTTCTAAAAATACCAGGTTAAGCTGAAAATTTGTAGAAAAATCTGAAATCGTAAGTAAGGGGTCGCATAAAAATTTTGCCTTTTGTAACCATCAATTTGATCCCATTTCCTCCCCCAAAATTCCTTGTTTCCTTTACTTGCATCCATTAATTTGTCTGTAAGTGCCATCTATACCATATTTCCTGCTCCGATGACATAATAACACTGATGTTTAACCATGTTCAAAGTAAAGATAATAAGCAAGATGTTTAACCTTCTTAAATTGAGACTCGGCACTGCTGAAGATACAGTACAATATATGGGAGACATCATACAAAATCCTGAAAAACGGGGGGAGGTTAAGTCACAATGTATTAATACACCAAAATGTAGCCAAATGTCTGTAGCTTTCGAAATTAGTATTTTGTACAATGTCATGAGCTTCAGCCTTTTAAATAATGGACAAATTGTATGATTTTCGGGATGTTTGAAAGTTAATTTATCTGTTAATTTTTTTTAGAAAGATCGCGTTCAATAGACATTTCTTTTCTACTAAAAGTGTTATAGGCGGTCCAAAAATTGTACACACATAGCTTTAACTGTAGTCACAATGTACGTCTATTAAAATCTAAGTTTTTGTAGCCTACTCGTCATGGTATACCTTCATACCAAATCTCTTTTGTCTGGCCTTAGTGGTTGAGAAAATGGGTTTTCTGGCGGTCATTTTGGATTAAAGATGGCGACTTTTTTTTAACGTTTTATTATATTGTCGTGACTTACTTGTGAAGGTACACCTTCATCTAAAATTTCATTTCTCTAGTTCGAATGGTGTCGAATATGATTTTTGGGCGGCCATTTTGAATCCAAGATGATAACTTTAAAAAAAATGTTATAATGTTTTCCTAAACTACTGGTTATCATACATCTTTATGCCAAATTTCGTATCTCTAACTCAAATGGTATGGAAAATGAATTTTTGTGTCCGCCATTTTGGATCCAACATGGCGTCTTTGGAGAAATTTAGTAATATTTTCATAGTTCACTAGCGACAGTGTAACTTCATACCAAATTTCATCTCGCTAGCCTCAGTCGTTTAGGCTATGTTTTCAATACAACAATGAGTTTGGCGGCCTTCTGGATCCAAGATGGAGACTTTTTCAACATTTTAAAATATTTTCCTAAACTGTTTGTTATGATACATCTTTATGCCAAATTTCGTTTCTCTAGCTCAAACGATATGGATAATGAATTTTTGGGGTCCGCTATTTTGTATTCAAGATGGTGACTTTTAGAAAATTTGAAAATATTTTCGTAATCTATTAGTGATGTACCTCCATACTAAATTTCATCTTGCTAGCCCCAGTATTCTCTACAACAATGGGTTTGGCAGCTATTTTTGATCCAATATAGCGACTTTTTCAAACTGTCGGACTTTTTCCTTTACCTACTCTTCATCATACACCTTCATAATACATTTGGTGTTTCTAACTCCAGTAGTTTGGCCTGGGAATTTTGATGATCAGTGAGTCCGTCAGTCTGTCAGAGAGTGACCATCGGGCTATATAGTGTATGGACTCGCCTTGCTTCGCTGGAGGCGCTGCCCCCAGAACCCCATGGGGCTGCGCCCCATTTATCTTAACCAGAATATCTCTCCGTGACTGCACTGCCGTGGTGTCCATCTGCACTCTTCCACGTGGAGGCAGGTTTACTCCATTTATTGTAACCTACAGTTCGTCATACACCTTCATACAAAATTTCGTTTCTCTAGTTTCAATGGTTTGGAAAATGGGTTTTTGGGCAGCCATTTTGGATCCAAGTTGGCGACTTTTTGAACGTTTTCTTATATTGTCGTGACCTACATCTGATGGTATACCTTCATGTAAAATTTTATTTATCTAGCCCAAACGGTGTGGAAAATGGGTTTTTGGGTGACCATTTTGAATTCAAGATGGCAACTTTTCCAAAATAATATTCTCCTAAACTACTCGTCATAATGCAACCTTAAGCCAAACTTCGTATCTCTAACTCAAACGGTGAGGAAATTGGATTTTTAGGTCCGCCATTTTGGATCCAAAGTAGCGATTTTGGATACATTGTGAAACATTTTCGTAACCTAATAGTGATGATGTATAATCCTACGAAATTTCATTTGAGTAGTTCCAGCAGTTTAGGCTGTGTATTCTATACAACAATCGGTTTGGCGGCCATTTTGGATCCAAGTTTGGCGACTTTTACAAAATGTCTGGTTTTCTTTGCCTACTCTTGGTCCTACACCTTCATACCAAATTTGGTGTTTCTAGCTCCAGTAGTTTGGCCTGTGAATATTGATGATCAATGAGTCAGTCAGTGAATCGGTGGGGCTATATAGTATTCAGCATTCAGGTGGATTGGCATCCAGCATGAAGAATGGATAATAGTTTGAGAAAAACAAAATAATTTGAAAGAACAATAAATGAGAATTACACAAATCAAGTCTCGAGTTGGCATAGGTGACCAATAAATTATACAATACTATTTACGTCACATAGGATGTGGGTTTATGATACTCTGTCTGTTCATTCTGTACATAGTTGTTCATTTTTGTTTCCTTATTTGCTGTTCTTACACGGAAATGATTCTTACTCGTGCAACAAAATGAGCAACAAATCACGCTATTCAACAATATTACACAGAGCACTCTGACACGTTATGTGACACCTAGATCTATACTTCAGATGACGTGAAGGTTACCTGTTACTGTTACGATCAACATGTATTAATCACGGTTCTATTGGTCCGTACAATAGGGGCAGGGAAGGTTGAATGTGGGCATTGTGGTTTTTGACCATTTATTTCCAAACAACCTGGCAAATAACGCAAAAAAATATATGTGATAGGAAGTATTCATGTAGGAAAATACGATTATCTCGTGTAACATATATTTCGTGTCAGATATAAAAGATTGGGTTCTCCATTCTTCAATATCACTCCCGCCTCCATATGCTTCTGAAATCCTCAAATAACATCGACGACATTTCAAATCAAAACAATTGAATTCACCTTATACCTTGTTCAGCGAGGCATTTTGTATGGGGTAGCACGTGGGCAACGCAGGGAATCTCAAAGTCAAAGTCAACGCAGGGCCTAGCTGTTGCGAGAGATCGACGTCATTTGTCATAAAAATAGAACGTAGAGTCTCGGCACCTGTTTCCGGCCACTTCTGCAAAATTCTGACTTTGGCGGTGTGTAAATATGCACAGAAAGTATGAAGAAGAAAAGCAGTTAATACATACCTTGGACTTTAAGTCGTGTATTCCCGCTGTATAAAGGGAAAAAGCACATATTTGTAAACCGTAAGAAATATAAATATGAGCATATAGCAAAACAACATGTTTTCAGCCACACGCTACCAGTAACTGCCCGTTAAGTTCCAGTTTTCGGCCACACTAGTCAGACTTAGTCTAAACGTTTGACATAAATAACAGAAAATAAAATATAACAAAAAACATATAACAGAAAATATAACAAAACAGCCCACATTCCAGGCATGCAAAACATATTAAATTGTGTTCTAACAAACGAAAACATCGCTCGTAAGTGTTATAAGCAATCGAAAAATCAAGAAAAATAGGCACCTTTTAATGCTGTAAAATAAAAAATGCCTTCCTTACATACTGCAGGCAGTACTAGGGATAGCTCTAAGCCTATCAAGGTCAGTGCAGTGATTCAGCCGACCCTCCCCTGTGGGGAACGTAACCCCGCAAATCCTCGAGACTCCCCCACACCACCTTTAAAACTTTTGCAGTCAAAAATCGATAGAAACCATCCAAAACACCACTTACACACTCCTAATTTTGACTTTACATCCCCAGTCTGAAAAACCTGGTAAAATCCCTGGATCAGTGTTAAGACACACGGCCTTGTAATCAATGGTTCTCGGGGTCGATTCCCGTTTGGGACACAGATTAAATTGTAAGTTCCGTCCTTATGACATCATCTTCATCCGGTAGAAGGCAATGGAAAACCACTATCGGTTTACTTACATGGTACCTTCGGGTCAGGATCTGCCTTCGGGCTGAACGCTCATCATCATGCTATAAAACAAATCATTAAACTTAAAAGAACAATTGAAAGTTGGAAACGTCTACTTTGCCCCATTCCAGAGTTCGATTTGTAGCGAGGGATGGTTGGAATTTTCCCCTCTCTGCAAAAGTTATCCTGGCTCTGTTTACCTCAAGCCTGGGATATGGACGATCCCAAAATACCATATAATACCTAATTCACCAATTCTTCTACCTCTCTGGAAATTGGAAAAATCGAACACTGCCCCATTCTACTGTACTTTTTGCCGGTGGCCGGAAACTGGTGCCATACGTAATTAACATTACGTCCAGTTAACAACCATAATGGCTATTTACTGTTTCCACGCCAAATTTTTGAACCAGTAATCCAGCCACGCAATAAGCGCCAAAGTATTCAACAAATATATTTAAATTTATTTCTGCTGTGATTACCAATGTTTCCTCTTTCAACATGTGTAGTTTTATCTTTGAATATACATGTATATATTTCTTTTTAAATACCGATTCTTACCTGAACTTTCTCTTCCTAGTAACGATGCACACAATAGAGTGTTCACAACTTCATCACAGAATAGCTGTGGTTCAAAAAATTCGAAACAGAGATAATGATAACGAAAATTACATCTGAACATCGAAACGATTGACAAATACCACGAGCTGCGCGAGTCAGACATCAGACGGCTTATTTATTTACTTTTAAAACTGTGGTGGCTGGAAACTGGTGCTGTAACCCTATTCACAGCCCACACGAGCATGTGTTTTCAAATGTCGCGTGTTAAATTACGTTAGCTGATAATTAGTACCAAAACTAGTACTAGTCGACTTTCAAGTTAGGTAACTCATACATTGTAAACTTTTATCTTTTGGTACCGAAACAATTTTTGAAATGTTATTTCGTGCTATTATTACTAGATCTGTATCGATATTAATATCATATTGTTAAAAACTATATGGGTAAACATACCTGCAGCTTCCAATAAATCTGACTGAGAAGTTGATTATGTTTTAACAGATAATGACTTCACCAATAAAGTAGTTTTACTAATAAATGTCCTCATGGGAGTCATGATTATTACTATACTGCGCTGTTAAAAAAAATCGGGCAGCTGCCTGGTTTTCGGTAGATATTCAATCAATGGATACTTAGAAATTTTCTATACTATTATTCAGGTTCTCTACTATTATAATACTTCCAATGTGAACCTGCATGGTAGTAGAGAAAATGTCTAAGTATTGTTTGCGTGAATATTTTTGGAAGTTGAAGGAACGGTTTCTGATTGCTGTTAGTCACGTTCTATTCAACCCAGGCAGCTGGTCGAAACAATCTAAGAGTGTACTAATACGAAGAGAACTCTAGAAAAATATAGTTCCAATAGACACAAATACCAACTTCAGTCACTAATACAAACTAGATACATGGATATAACCATTATAACTAC
This sequence comes from Lepisma saccharinum, assembly GCA_022664845.1. NCBI lineage: Eukaryota > Metazoa > Arthropoda > Insecta > Zygentoma > Lepismatidae > Lepisma > Lepisma saccharinum. Next base: position 39,685 of record JAGDQP010013491.1, read on the forward strand.
AGTGGTGCGTGTTTGACTTACTCCATTTGGACTTTCAACAGTCCAATCTAAGACGTCACGTCTTAAACGATTTTAACATGTAGTGTTCATATCTGTACTTCACTCAGAATTTTCGAAAATTTACTTACGCTGCTTTGGTTTAAACTCATTCAATTATAGAGATTTGTACGTTAACGAGGTCTAAATGGTCAATGATATGAAGGATACGAGGACAATGATGTGTGAACTGGTATACCATCTGTGTATTCATTCTTCGGCTAATTATTTATTTATTTCACAGACTATACATTCACTCATTGCACAAATGGTACAGAACGTTCAAATGTATGCTTACAATTATACTTATAAGGAAACTGACACACACACAAAGAAATTAAAAACTATAAATTTAAATTTATCCCACAAATACACAAACACTCAAAAACTCTCACACAGCATCTATGTATATATCATATTCTACATTGGTTTTACTCAGCTACAATGAGAGTTAATTTTTATATCAACTTTGAGGTAATTTATGTTTGATTCTCGCTGGTGGGTATATCCTCAGGTATACCGGTTACTTCTGGATTATCCTTCCATATTAAAAGATATTTATGAATTTGAATTTGAATTAATTTTTAAGGCCTTTAGGTACATTTTTCAGTTCAGAAAGGATCGAATAGGAGATTAACATAACAAATACACCAAAATGTATCCACCAAAACGGGACCGCAAGTTAGTGATTACTCCTGACATTCCACGAAGCAACCTTACCATTAAAATATATACAAATTTTTACAACGTGAACATACTCAATCATTTAATTGATTGCAATATTACTATTCATGTCTCTATCTAAATTTCCATTTATAGATTACATGAACTGAAACATTCAATAACACACAGAGGATACCTATGTTAAGATTGATACCTATGTATTGAATGGTAATACAATACACTCTACGTATCACATATTCACAAGCAAGAAATCGAGATCAACACTAATATCGAGGGTTGATTCTCTAAGATGATGTAAGAACCCCTTCTTCGTTCATGGCAGACCTTTCCGACAGCAGTTGTTGTGATACCCATGAGCCTTGACTTGGAGTGCACCTTCCACTGCAAGAGTAATTCACGCAGCTACTGACGAGTAATTGCAAATCTCTCCACCTGATATGATTTTAAAGACCCTCAATCATAGGGGAACATCTTTGACAATCATCTTTTATGTAAGTCAAAGTTCCAAATATCTAATGTGGGACATTGGAAAATATCGACGGAGAAGGTCAAGAAAGGATCACAATACTATCAACAACCTACGCCACTGAAGTTCGACCAGTATGACCGGATGCATTGTCTATGTGAGACCAAGTTTCGTAATTCACTATCGTCCGGAATAATGTGGAATAGAAGAGTCATATAAGAGTTTTACTACACTTCTGGAAATAGGCTGCATTTACTTTTGGACGGAAATGAAAACGGTTGGAGGTCAACTCACTACATAATTCTAAAACAACCACTATTAAGAAAGGATTTGGAAAGTTTTTACTGCATTTCCTGACAATGCCTGAGAGCCCTTTTTTATTATGTGGTGAGCAGTATATGACTATTGGCATAAACGTTTACTCCAGTTTCATTAATAGTACAAACCCATTTACTCCTGTATCGTACTAACAAGTGAATTATAAATGCACTCATATCCAAATTTAGCCTAAAATGTTGCAAACAAAATGAATATCTTGTACATTTTGAATATCTTTGGCCACACGCCAAAAATTAGCTTCTCTTTTCAATTTCAAGATTCTGATATCGACGATGCAATACTGCATGGTGAAGCCGGTATGCAACAGTAATGAGGTACTCCTTGAGCAAGGAATGTAGCGATGGGCACTAGTATTCTCCGGGATTGGCCTGTTTATCATTTCATTATAGGCGTTTGATTATACGTGACATTTATTCCTCACATGTTCATTATGAATTATTCGTTAATCTTTCGGTCCTTTCATGTCATCAACTTAACATGTTTTGAGGGTTCATCTCCATTTAGAAAATACCTATGTATTTCGTTGATGGATGTCCCTTTCCACCGTACACATGCTAATTTTTAGTCCCCTTGTGAGGCACAGTTTGACGATGACAGCTACATAGGGAAATTCCAAATAAACACTCATGTCTAAAACCTATCACGTTCATCAACATGAATGCGTCCAACAGAATCCACTTCCATACAGTCCAGTTCTTGATGAACTACTGCATATATCACATCATGATTCATAGCCTACCGTCACACCGTTACGTTGTTATCGAAAGTCATGCTTACATCACCTTAGGTAAATCAAGTTACTACATGTAAACAACATATAGATGAAGGAAACAATGTTAAACAATTATTACAACATATTAATTCCATTAATAATTACAATAACTATACAAATTTAACTCACTTTCCCAATCACTCAACTAAGTTGTGAAAGTCATGTGTTTTAAAGTGTAGTTTCACAAATTGTTCTCTAAATTCCTCACAAGGCTTTTGAAAATAATTACATTATCTATCTTGTAATGTTTTCTGAATAGTTGTTATATCATTTGGGATATAAGCAAGAAACCTAAAATTTTGCTATGTATGGTGTATGGTATATTTAAGTCCAGATGATGTGTTCAACAACATGGACACCTCTATATTTAGGTTTTCGAAAATGCTGTAAATACTGTTATCTTTAACCGTATAAGTAGTAGGAGTTATGTACACCCAAAGTTAACAATATTAAAACGATGTTGCAGGAAGATAACATACAGCAATACACAAACTAAGAAAAATTATTTCTCAACATTAAGAGACAATTATCACATGAAAATGACGACGAAGGAATAGAAGTTTATACAGTATAATCACATGATAAGGGCATTGTAAAACCTAATATTATATTTATGAAATATGAAAACATCCGAGTGTAGGCTAAGAATGATGTACGCTTAGTTATAGAAGAGATTTTAATTCAATATTTGTAAGACAGTGATGGCTATAACATTAGGAACTCAAGTAAAGAGTTGTACCACTCACATAAGAACATGCAAAATATCCGCAGAAAAGAATGTCTGGGGTAGTTTATGCTTAACACCCCTAACAGGATGAAATAAAGAAAAAGATGTAAACATATTCTATACTGGTATGTATATAAAGGTTATCTAAAAATATATAATATAACGTACTTTATAACCGTTAAACGTCGAAGAAAATCTTATAAACATTTGGATAGCAAAATGGCTTCTGAAGTAGATTGAGTTGTTGGTTGCTCGTAAATCATTATAATATGGATTATAAAATTGACAATGTCAACTCATGAACATACGAAGAATAATATTAATGTTAACAATACGTGTCATAAAGCTGGCAAAAGATAGCTCATGAACATCTGATAACTAGGACTTGAAGTCACGTAAGGAATATATGAAAAGTGATGAAAATGTCTGTAAACAGTGTAAAACAGCTGTAAACACACCAATACAAGTGGGATAAGAATGAGATCGATGGAGTTATATCAAGATTGTAAAAGGCATAATGTTGACTAACAAAAGCACAAATTCAAACTTGTTTTTTATGTACACAGTTTTCCCAAATAAATACTAAAATACTCATCACTAAACCGATGGCAAGGACTGCAAAACATGTGCTAAGATGATGCAGGGATAATACAACGACATTTTTCTTGTCGCATGTTAAAGATCTGAGACCATAATCCTTATATACACGAATCATCAACATGTGAAACCATTTATACAATAAACCACTTTCACTTATTCTTATGATAACCTCATTTAGTCTGTCAATGTAGGGAAACCTTTTCGGAACACAGAAGGACGACAGCAACAATCCAATACTTTGGTCAATGATGTAAGTATTTCTACACCTATCAGAGGATTGGATTAAGTATGGAAGGGCCAATGCAATACGCTGTGTAGCAATCAAGGCAGTATTTTCATGACCAATAAATTCTACAATTGCAATAGGAAGAGGTTTCGGATCACTAGATTTTCTTGAAAGAGCTCTCAAAAATGGATTATCATTCGTTCTCAACCGTTTGACCATCACCTGATTTCCAGTAACTTTCACTTCGGCTTCAACAGCTTCTTCAAATGTTTGAACTTTCGGATACTGCCTCGGAATAGTCAGATAAGATAATAAGGTACTCTGGTACAAAGATGAGGTGACAAGAGTGAAATATACCCATAGAAAGAATAATAACATTACTGAGGAACCGTGTCGTGGTTTTGACACAGATATTTGTAACAAGATGGAAAATGTAAATAAAAAGTTATTTGACAAATCTGAGGATTGTTTGTTGAACCACTTGCTTACAATTAAAGCAAAGCTAATGATGGTAAAAGAGGCCAAGATCATTAACCACGTCTCTGTCAAGAAAGGCAAATATATGTTCATCCATTTGGGAAGAAGTTTTGGATTATGAAACGTTAGTATTATAGAAGAAATAAATACAGGGAAAGGGAATTTGAATACCTGATACCTGTCCACGGTAATGGCAATTGGATGAAGAACGAAATCTGCACGACCTTCTGCTAGGTCACCTAAGTGAGATGTCCAAGTTCCATTTGGAAGCCGTACTAGAGAACTTGGTTTTCTTGCAGATTCTAAGAATACAGGAGTAAAATTAACATGTTGGATAAGTGATTCAAATGTTTTCCCCATGGGTCCATGATAGCTAAATTTCTTCTGGCCTTCTGGTTTAACCATCAACACAGGCATAGAAAAATATTGTGTTGATATCAATAATGGGTATCCATTGACATTCTGAATTCGAAATGGAACCATTTGGTTTAACTTTGGGAAAACAGTCTCTGAATCTTTGAGATTCATCACATATGATGTTTCAGTGTAAGGATTCTTTATTACAACATTATGACAACGCTTTTGATCAACATATATGGCTTCTTCCATTTCATTCATGCAGTTTGTATCCAACATGAGAACAACATTCACTAATTTTGCAGACCAGGTTATGTTAAATATTGTTTTAGCAGTTTCTTCTAGGCTTTCTACGTATGCTTCATAAATGATCATAATGGTAGTTTTCGTATCCAAGGAATCACAAATAACATTTGGTAATGAATCCAGATTTTGGAGAACTACAATAACAATGCTTGGATTATCAGAATTGCAAAATATGTCAATATTTCGGTTATGTTGCGGAAGAAAGGTGAAGATACTAATTGAAGTGTGCGAATAAAAGTCTTTCAATACGTTAGATTTCAATGACGTTTCTCCTTCAACAATCATACTGACTGAATGGTTGATTGGTAAATGTTTTACCAACAATTGAAGTGTAGAAGATACGAATTCAAGTGTGTTGTCATTTAAGAGATCGTTCACCAACGCAAGCTTTCCTTCTGCGGTCTGTCTTGACAGATAACATAGAGCAATCAAGGATATCATTTTAGTAGACATTCCAAGTTGATATGTAAACCTTACCTGGAAAGTAGAGAAAATATGTTTTTTAAAACAACGAAAGCACATTTTAGAAGTAAACGTTGAACAATATTATATTAGTACTTACTGAATAATTTGTTGTACAAAATGGCAAAAGGATATTTTTTTCTGAGATAAGCAAATGTAATAATCTACACCAAATTCATACAAAACACCTTAATAATTATCTCCGATATTATGGGTATTGTGTTGATTCATTATACTAACACTTAAACTCCGTATAATTCGTAGAACTAATTGTAATGTTTCGTTTTTATTTTGTAATATACCGGAAAGATTTGTCCAATACTTGCAATTGTTTATCTAAGTATATTTGACAAAACCTTTAAGTAGAATTCCTGAAAGCCTAATTTATTTTGAACCATTAAAAAATAAGTAAAATTAATTTAGTTATAAAAATGATTTTTTTTTCGATTTTGCTCTCAATGATTGGACATCTCTTTCACAATGACTTGGAGAACTTAAACGAGTAAGTAAATTATTCGTTAATACTAATCACTGTGTTGAATGGTGATATTACAGAACAATCAACACTTTATCATCTTTGTTGATTGTCTACTTCCACTCCTGAGAAATAATATCACCTTCTACATAAGGTAAAATGGTTGATGACCGTGATTCAATGTATGTTTGCAGCATGTAGTGTACGCTGTAACTTATTCATTTATTCGCTAGGAGAACAACAGGCTAATCCATAAGTCCGGGTTTCATTTCGATAAAGAAAAAAGGCAAATTAAAATGCACACGATAGAACACTATATCAGAATAGTCCATAGAACAAACAATAGAACGGAAATAAACTTAATATCAAATAGCATTTAAATTAATTGTGTTTCAAGCATTGCGTAACCTACAGTGTATATTTGTTTTTGTGCTGTTGTGGATATCTGTCTTATAATTTTCTACCGAGTACTTATTGTAAATCGCACAAGTTCGCTCTATAGTAGATTTTAACCTAAATTTTGCTAAAGGCTTGTGGTATAAGAAAAGCCATTGTAGCTTCATTGTAACTTCATTATTCATTATTTTAGAAAGGTATATAACATCATTCACAATTCACCCTTTCTCCAAGGTCAGGAGATACAAGTAACGCAGAAAAATCAAATTGTGGATAGAATTAGGATTGTTTACTTCCAAAAACATTTCTAAACCATGTACTGAATGATCTGGATTGTCCTTGAATAATTTTTAGACTGAGATATTAAATAACTAACACACACAAAACGAAAGACTAGCACTGAATAAGGTTGAGTAACAAAGACTGATTTGCAAACAAAGAAAGCTAAAATTCTTCAGAATAATTATGTATAAACCCAATGATTTACTTCTGTATTCATAAACGTTATTACACACGTATTTTGACTTTTGTATAATAATGACACTTATAACAGCAAAAGCAAGACAGACAAAATAAACAAAGTGTCATTTTCTAACTTACGACAAAATTCCGTTTTTAAAATGTTATTTTCATATCTGGTGTAGTAAAAAGTAATCCATTATTTTGCCAATAGATGGCTTCAATGATCTGTATCTCGCGTTGTATAAGTCCGATCGGGTTCAACGAGATGGCGTTCAAACGATGAGATTGCGTACTACAAACACTGTTCAGATAGTTGTGATGAGTTGACTCAGTGTTGTGTGAGCGCGCGTCAAAATGGACACTAGCAAAGAGAAAATACGCTATATTTTACAGTTTTTCTTCGATAAAGGCGAAAACGCAAGCCAGGCGGCTGCAAATGTGAATAGTGTTTATGGTCCTGATACTGTAACAGCCAATCACGCGCAATTTTGGTTTCGTCGATTCCGTGCCGGTAATTTTGACGTCAAAGATGTACCACGCACTGGAAGGCCAAGTGTCGAACATGTCGAAAAAATCATGGACATTGTCGCGTCCGACCGTCATGTAAGCACTGTTTCGATTGCCCAAGAGCTAAACATTGCACAAAAAACCGTGTGAAACCATTTGCATAAGGCTGGATACACAAAGAAGCTTGATGTATGGGTGCCACACGAGTTAACGCAAAAAAACCTCATGGACCAAATTTCCATCTGCGAATCGCTGCTGAATCGCAACAAAAGCGACCCATTTCTGAAGCGATTGGTGACTGGTGATGAAAAGTGGATCACTTACGACAACGTCACGTGTAAACGGTCGTGGTCGAAGAGCGGTGCGCCGGCGCAAACAGTGCCCAAGCCAGGATTGACGGCCAGGAAGGTTTTGCTGTGTGTTTTGTGGGATTGGCAGGGAATTATCTACTATGAGCTGCTCCCCTACGGCCAAACCCTTAACTCGGAACTATACTGTCAACAATTGGACCGTCTGAAGGCAGCAATCGCCCAGAAGCGCCCAGCTTTGGCCAATAGGAGAGGCATTGTGTTCCACCAGGACAACGCCAGGCCACACACATCGATAGTGACTCGCCAGAAGCTCCGGGAGCTTGGTTGGGAGGTTCTTATGCATCCACCTTATAGTCCGGACCTGGCACCGAGTGATTACCATCTGTTCCTGTCCATGG